>JXSR01S072335.1:155190-174742 GCA_000969725.1 Ophiothrix spiculata
TTTTTTAGTATAAACTATTTTTGGTCAAAATCTTATAGTATTGCTTTAAAATAAATAGTATTAAAGGGACTGGCCTAGATTCTTCCCACTAATTTTTTACCTTCATATTTTTTTACATGAATCGGTAGAACATGTTTATAGTAACATAACCTACAACCATGATTTTGAGGAATATTGGAGAAAATTGCAATTCTTTGCCTACTTTAATTTTTGTCGCCGGCGGCAAAAAAGATGTGAAAACAGTGTTTCTAGTTTCAAAATTGAAAAAGATTTTGTTTCTACACATGTGATGGGTAAACAAATTTTTTTTTGATGAAATTGTTTATCTTTTAATATGTATTTAATTATCTCTAAAAGCTTTGTTTGATTTTTATCCAGTAAATCCAGATCTGAGGTACAAATTTAGGATTCAGAAAATACAAGATAGTCACACCACCATCACAGAATGATATACCACGCGAGTCAAAAAAACTGCAATAATAAGATGGAAGCCATATTGTAAGAACAAAAGTAATTTCGAACAAATAATATTAATTTCTAAATAGGTCATGAATTAAGCTTTCAAACGATGAAAGAATGGTATAAATTGATAAAGGCATTGCGAAGATATCCTTATTTGAATAATGTGGTATGAAAACAGCTCTGTCCAAATGAGCAAACTTCGTCGACGCATCAAATGAGTAATAAGTACCAATATTGAATTGAATTTCTTGCCAACACCTCTTGAATAATAACACAAACCAATTACATTGCTTTAGTGACAATCTCTTCTTAATTTACATATAAATGATAATTTAGGTATTTTTTAAGTGCAAAATGACATGTTTGGGGATACTGCCTGAGAAGAGAGAGCTTATTAATCAGTCACTGTTCACAATGCCTCAAGATCAGTTCACAAACGAGGAACGTGCTGTAATTGCTGAGGTTTATTTTACCTACAAATCTCATGTAGAAGTGAAACAGAGATTCAAATAGGGTGCATTCCCTCCATCGCGTGTACCGTGTGCATCAACCATCGATAGAATTCAGGCGAAGTTCAAAAGAACAGGAACAGTTCATAACTTAAATAAAGAGAGACCTGGAAGACCGCGAACGGCAAGCAGCAGGAGAAACGTCGACCGCGTTCGTCAGACATTGGCAAGGGATCCAGAAGTTACCTTACGAAGAAATCCCCTGCCACATGTGTCCCAGTCCACGTTGAACCGACAATTGAATATTTAGGGCCACCAAGCTCAAACGGCTCTTTTCAAGGCACCCAAACACAAAAGAGAAAAGATAAGGTCACAATTGTGTCCTCCACTAATAAAACATATGCACGACATTTGGACAGAGCTGTTTTTATGCCTTCCTTTTCAAATAAGTGTATCTCTGCGACGCCTTTATCAATTTTCCCCATTTTTTCCCCATTTTAAAGGTAAATCTATGATTTATTTAGATATATACTTTTCATGTTCATGATATCTCTTGTTCTTAAAATATGGCTTTCATTTAACTATTGCAGTTTTTTTGACTCACTCGGTATTGCAAATTAGTTATCTCTCAATTTGAGCCATTTCTGTGTAAATGTTTGTACTTTTTTGGATATTGCTACACTTTTAGCTTTATTTAGAGCATTTCCATAAGTTTTTAATTCTAAGTGGAATCTAGGTTAGTCCCTTTAACTCATGATGAGATAAGGATGTTAAACATGTCACATATTTTAGTTGGCCTGTGTGCTAATTAGAAAAAAAATTATCCATAAATAGCAATAATGAGAATAACCTTTATGTGTTGTCCAAGTTCAATGGGAAATTATGAACATGTTATTAAAGTTCATGGTTTGTGAGATCTTATCTTGTAAAGTTATGATTATTATTAATTGTACTTTCATAACTAGTTGTTTTAAGAATATTTTGTGTTCTGTAGTTCAAATATGATGCATTATCCCTTTCGATCTGATAGAACGCCTGAGCATTTCCAAACGAGCTTACGAGAGAACGCTCTGGCGTTCCAATTCGTATTGAGTATAAATTAATTCAGTATGGGCTATATACGCCTCTATTGCAATTCAGGATCGAAAGGGTTAACTTTTGATTTCTGTCAAAAGTTGTTGTAAATAGGAGACCAAGGTGTTGTAATAGGAGACCCAATTATGAAATAATTAAATTTGTATATTCTAAAAAATTAGGTTTTGTCTGTCTGTCTGTCTGTATTTACAGCCTTAGACCTATGGAGCTGATATTTGGCATGGGGTAGGGACCGAAGTCTGAGATTTGTTACGTTGGTTTCGAAATGGTCGTGCGGAACACCCAGACTAAAATTGCAATTTTTTGCATTTTAAAATCTGAATTGTAAAGGCCATATCCACATTACTGGAACCACCTAGCAATGGTTTAGTGCCCTTTGACTGCTACATGTCCAACATCGCCTTGGCTTGCCCCTTGGTCCATTGGAGGGGAGGTCAGGGGAAGAACCACCATGTTAAAAGGAATAGTGCATACTCTTATAATCAACCAAGTCATCTTTGAGGAAACAGCTCACAAAATAAAACATCTCTTTGAAGTTGCTCATTTTCATCTCTGATTTATCCCCTGGCCTAGCAAAAGCAACAAAATACTTTCACAGGTTGAACCACCCTGTTTGACCCAGCTCTATTTTTGAGGCAGTTCAAATTGAAAAAGTGTTTTGGTTATCAAGAACCTGTAGTCACCACCCTTTTCACAAGAACGTCATCTCCCATTCACAAACTTATAATAACCAGCCTCCAGCACATCTCAAAAGCCAAGTTCTTCATTGTTCATCTTATGTTCTTAGGCCCTATTCCAAGTTCAAATCTATACCTAAGGCCGCATAAAAAAATACGGTGTTTCTCGTCCGAAGGTGTCTCCATAAGTGAGGACAGAAGGAGGTTTTTTTTTTTAAAGATTGGGGAGAGCCTGGGCGATCCAGGTTTACCATTGGTTGATGTTGACTGCACATTCAGTTGCTGTCTTTTCACTCTTTGCGATATGGATAGATGTCGGTTTGATGACAGTTTCAACGTTAAAAACATCAACTATTTAAAGAATCTTTAAAAAGGAAAGCGGGGTCTTGATATTTGAACGATTTTGCTAAATTTTTAACATCTGTTTGGCATTTTTACAAAAAAACAACGTTCAAAAAAAAAATTGATGCGGCACCAAAAAGTGAGGAGGGAGAGGACGAAAAACAACTTTGTTTTTTATGCGGCCTAACCACCCTCATCCATGCACCCAACCATACAACCCATATGTGCTGATTTAGTTTAGCCTCAACAATAACATCTCAAAGCAAAGTTAAGCTTTCTTCAGCTCACAAAACAAACAAACCGTTGACCAAGTACACCAAAGATATCCTACACATAAGCGTTGTTGAATACCTGTGATTTTGAATGAGCAAATTGAAAGCCGCAGGTCTCTCATTCACAATATCGCTATGCCATTCATTCTCACATGATACTTGTTATACCTCCGTAGTTCTGAGATCATGTTGTCCTCTCCCTGACCGATAGGACAATTGTGATCTTTCAGTTGCATTTGTGTTTTTTTTTCACATTTGGGTAAAGACTGATATCAAACAAAATAGTATTAAAGCATGAAAATATTTGGCAGTATTTTATTTTTTGTTGCAGTGAGAAAAACAAAAGGTTTCTTTGGAATAACGACAAGTTCAGAATAAAGTACATTTGTTCATAAGTGACAGTTTTAAAGGGGCATTGGACAACATTTATCAATTTTGTTTGTGGATGATTTACACTTCCTATGTTAGAAAATAACAGTCAATTACCAGATGTTGGGAAAATTTTGATCAAAACCTTCAAAAAAATCAAAAATTTGAATTTTATTTTATTTGTTGATTTTGGGTATGAGGCTATTCTCTAAACGTATTTATTGATGCTATACAATGACAAAGAGCCAAAGATTTGTTTGTAAAACATTCCTTTCACATCATAGACTGCAGAAAAATCAAAAGAAATTTTAAATTTTCATTAGATCTCCTGAAAAGGCCAATTCTAGAAATTCAACTATAGAGGGCAGTATTTATCGTTGTCGACAACGATAATTAAAAATGAGAGAATATCTAAATATTTTGATATATAGGGTTTTAATTTGACAATGAAACTTTGCACGCTGTCATTATTACCGCTAACACTTCAAATGATGCAAAAATCTCGATTTTTTTTTTTGAGAAAAGTGGGGGGATGATGCTGAACTTGTCCAATGCCCCTTTAATATGCCCACAAAATTTAACAAAATTTCTCAATTTTTCATTTATCATGTTTATGGATAAATGTTCTATTGGTGTAGTGAACAGAAGGTTTTTGACTTACTGGAAAGAATTGTAAATTCTGAAATTCAATACAACGATCATGTTTGTGTTTTGTATGATGTAACAAGTTGAGTGAAATTCAAGATAATGTTTGGATTTGAATTTTGTGAGTTTAATACATTTGTTGCCAAGATGAACACCATCTTGTGTCAACTTATAAAGTGTTGTGATGAATAGACTTTATTTATGTTCCTTGGCTGGCGTGAGAGTGGATTCCACAAGTTCACTGGAAAATCCACACATGTTATTAAAGTTCATGGTTTGTGAGATCTTATCTTGTAAAGTTATGATTATTATTGATTGTACTTTCATAACTAGTTATTTTAATTATAGATTAATAACTGCGTATTACTTGACGCGAGTGAAATTGTACAACAATAATGCACCCTGTGCTGAAGTTGGAGTTGTCCGCACTCACGAGGCGCAGCCGAGTGAGTTGGACAACTTCGACTTCAGCACAATGTACAATTTCACAAGCGCCAAGTAATACGCAGCTATTAATCTAATTCATACACGACAATGATTAGGATAAAATTGCAAAGAAATTAAACGGCATAATTAAATTATCTTAAAATGTGTTTGCTCTTTCAATAAAACATAGAAAATCTAGAACCACCATGTTAAAAGAAATAGTGCATACTCTTATAGTCAACCTAGTCATCTTTGAGTGAACAGGTAACAGAATAAAACATCTCTTTGAAGTTGCTCATTTTCATCTCTGATTTATCCCCTGGCCTAGCAAAAGCAACAAAATACTTTCACAGGTTGAACCACCCTGTTTGACCCAGCTCTATTTTTGAGGCAGTTCAAATTGAAAAAGTGTTTTGGTTATCAAGAACCTGTAGTCACCACCCTTTTCACAAGAACGTCATCTCCCATTCACAAACTTATAATAACCAGCCTCCAGCACATCTCAAAAGCCAAGTTCTTCATTGTTCATCTTATGTTCTTAGGCCCTATTCCAAGTTCAAATCTATACCTAAGGCTGCATAAAAAAAATAGGGTGTTTCTCGTCCGAAGGTGTCTCAAAAATGTGAGGAGGGAAGGAGTTTTTTTTTAAAGATTGGGGAGAGCCTGGGCGATCCAGGTTTACCCTTGGTGGATGTTGACTGTGCATTCAGTTGCTGTCTTTTAACTCTATGTGATATGGATAGATGTTGGTTTGATGACAGTTTCAAAGTTAAAAACATCAACAAATTTAAGAATCTTTCAAAGAGAAAGCGGGGTCTTGATATTTGATCAATTTTGCTCAATTTTAAACATCTTTTTGGCATTTTTAAAAAAAAAAAAAATGGTGCAGCACCAAAAAGTGAGGAGGGAAGGGACGAGAAACAACTTTGTTTTTTGTGCGGCCTAACCACCCTCATCCATGCACCCAACCATACAACCATATGTGCTGATTTAGTTGAGCCTCAACAATAACATCTCAAAGCAAAGTTAAGCTTTCTTCAGCTCACAAAACACACAAACTATTGACCAAGTACACCAACGATATCCTATACACAAGCGTTGTTGAATACCTGGGATTTTGAAAGAGCCAATTCAAAGCCGCAGGTCTCTCATTCACAAAATCGCTATGCCATTCATTCTCACATGATATACTTGTTATACCTTCGTAGTTCTAGGATCATGTTGTCCTTTCCCTGACCGATAGGATAGTTGTGATCTTTCAGGAAACATCTGTGAATGCACCACAGGAAAAATACATTCAAAGATCAAATTAAAAAAAAAAAACAACAGTTGCATTTTTTTTCCCACATTTGGGTAAGACTGATATGAAACAAAATTGTGTTAAAGCATGAACATTTTTGGCAGTATTTTAATTTTTGCTGCAGTGAGAAAACAAAAGGTTTCTTTGAAATAACCACAAGTTCATGATAAAGCACATTTGTACATAAGTGAGAGTTTTAATATGTGACCCGTCATATCAAAAGGTATCTTAAGGTCGGCATAGTAAATTACGAGATACGGACCATTGAAACTGAGCATAGTCAAAAATCACGTCCAAGGTTGAATATCTAATTTCATCAGAAACGTTTCCTTTAAAGTGTAATCTATCATATTAATCAGGTTCCAACATTCAAAACATAAGACAAATGTCTTAAAAACTGAAATAAGAATCCTTTCTCCATTCAAGGTTTACCAGTACAAAAACTTTAAACTTGATTTTCTCAGAATTATAGTTTTCTAAATCGGCCTGATGCCTTTTACCAATTTCGATGTAACTTCGCAACCGAACATCCAATAACCAAAAGCAAGGTGTTATTTTAAAGATTAAAATATAATCTTTCAGATGAGACCAAAAAATCAATTTTCATTTTGGGACCCTTAAGCCTAAGGTACCTTTCGATATGATGGGTCACATATGCCTTTAGAAACAAAATTTCTCAATTGTTCATTTATGGAGAAATGTTCTATTGGTATAGTGAACATAAGGTTTTTGACTTACTGGAACGAATTGTAAATTCTGAAATTTAATACAACGATCATGTTTGTGTTTTGTATGAAGTTGAATGAAATTCAAGATATGGTGTGGATTTGAATTTTGTGCGTCTAATACATTTGCTGCCAAGATGAACAACATCTTGTGTCAACTTCTAAAGTGTTGTGATGAATAGACTTTATTTATGTTCCTTGGCTGGCGTGAGAGTGGATTCCATAGTATATTATTGTGACAAGTTGAATGATCTGTAGGTCACTTGGGGAGATGAAGCTCTGGTATGGTCTTTTCATTCTCTGTTCTTTGCTGTTCTCTTGTCTTATCATCTTTTTCTTTATGTGCATTGGCTGGCTTGAGAGTGGAAAGACCACTTTTGTATGTCCCATGTTGCATCTTGAAAGTACCGCAAACAGGGTTAGACTTTACCGACGGACCGTCGGTCCCGACCGACAGAATTTCGGAAGGACCGAACAGTTCAGCAATGAGATGGTCCTTCGGTCCGATCGTATCTTTAGGCTGCCACTGATTTTAGAATTAAAAGTCCTTCTGAAGGACCTGTAAATTTAGTGAAGGACCTGTGGATTTTGAGACTTACTGGTCCTTCTGTCCAGTGCCGCATTTACCTTTCCAAGGGCCCTGGGCCAGGCCTAAACCGAGGGCCCCATACACACCCATACCAATGATTTTTAAGTGGCTGTGACTGCTAACGTCAAAAATATGTTTTACCTCCACCCCCCCACCCCCACCCCCACCCCCGAGTTGGGGGGGGGGTGTAAAAAAATCCCACCCAATATTCATTTTTTCTTCTTTTTTTCCCCTTTTTCTTTTCTTTTCTTTCTTTTTTCTTTTTTTTTTTCTCATGCTCAAGGGCCCCCTTGACCTCGGGCCCTGGGCCCGGGCCGGTACTGCTTCTGTCCGGTGGAGTTAAAAGTGTTAAGGCAACCCCTGCGCAAATATTGAAATTTCTGCACAACTGACCATATATTATCTTATGCGCAGGTGATGTTGTGCGCATAACAGATTATTATGGTTGATTGCGCAAATGTTTTCAGATATGTGATGGCTCACCCCAAAATGGGGGACTTTGCAGATGATTTCAATTTTGATTTTATCATTTCATCTGTTAAATATGGTACTTTCAGTGTGAATAGGAAAGTGGTCTAATCCATAGTACATGACAAGTTGAATGATCAGTAGGTCACTTTTAGATATTTTTGTATTATGGACTAGGTTACTCAAAATGTTGATAGGTATCCAACATATAGGGTCTTGCGAAACTGATTTTTGGTCAAAATGGGGTCTATTGAAATGGATATTTTTCCGCATTGAGGTTTCAAGAACTGCTTTAAACCCCCTCCTCCGTATAATATGTTTGTGAAAATCGCTCCATATAATAAGGGTTAAATGATATATGTAAATATATTTTTTCTTTAAAGTTTGAGTTATTAAAAGAGACTTATATGGAACAAAGATGGATTACTCTCAGATGGTTTTTGACTTAGGACTATATAAATTCATTGTACATATGTTCAAAGTAGATCATGTTTTATACATTGTTTACAACATTTTATAGTGATGTTGAAATTCTAAACCATTTTTGGGGATTGGAGATTTTGTTTCGTATGAATACATTCCAAGTGAAGATGTGTTAAGTCCATGCATAGATAATTCTGATTAACAGGCCCAACAGTGACACTTTAACCGTAACAGAACCAAACTCACTTTAGAAAATCTCGAAAATGCGCTGGTAAGTTCAAACACGACGTCACAGTTTGGGGTCAAATCGCTACCCGGGCAGCGACTCAGTGGTGGCTTGCTATTGGTATCACTCGGGAAACGGAGACACCTGGTTCGAATCCTGGTGAAAACATGCATTTTTCATGCTTCCCTTTTCGATGAGAGGGAGGAGCTAGAAACAGAAAAAGTTATAATGAAACCCGTTAGGGTTAATTCCAAACATTTGACATAGCTTCTTTGCATTCCAGGCTTTAGGCCTACTATTATACATGTTTGCCAGCGAAGTGATTTATAACACTTTGGTGGTTACAAACTTTGAAAATGAAAATTGACTGAGGGACTGCACAGCAGGGAAGGTGCTCTTGAAAGATGTCTTTTTTTAAACAGACAATTGAGGAAATATTTACATCTTCACATAGTATGTGGGAGGGGCATATGCAACATCTTCTCATGTCATGATCCGGGGGGGGGGGGGGCACCCAACTTTGGTTTTGGTAGGGGTGTGCGGCCCTGATATCCGAAACCCTAGGCTAGGGAAAGGAAGATTGGCTCTGAAAAGGGGGTCTAGAGAACTGAAGTGACCCAAAAATGACCCTTGGGAACTAATTTTTGTGCTATATTTGGGCTCAAAAAGCAACAATTTCCTATTTTTTTTTCTTGAAATAGGGGTCTTGGGAACTAAAGTCCAAAAAAATTGAGGCTAGGGAACTGGAAGGTTTTAAAAATAGGGCTTGTGAACTAAGGATTGTGCTTGAAATTGGGGGTCAAGGGAGCAGCAGACAGGGCGTGAAAAGGGTGTCCTGAGGGCTGCAAATACCCATATCACCTTTCTAGGTCAGTGCCCCCCCCCCCCGCGGGGTCGTGATAATTTCAGTCAGGGTTCAGAACTTAAATGTGACCCACTGTTAAGTGATATGAAATGCTAAGTATGTTAGAGGAAAGCCTGATTTGATAGCTTTAACAAATAGGTAATATTATTACATTTCAGATCATAGATTGTAAAAGTTTAAATTTATGGTTGAATACTATTTGTAATTTTTAATTGAAATACAATTTTGCTTTAATATCACAGAATTTAAATTAACATTTTTGTCCTTTGAAGTAGTAATAAGGAAAAATAACCTAAATTTGATAACAACAAACATAATCTGAAAAGTGTTTGATGAAAAACGGAAACATTTAAGTAATGATAATAAATTGATGCTCAAATAATCATAGTTATTATCTTCTATGACATTTTATCACATCATTGTAACAAAAGAACAATTGTTCTTACACAATGACTCTTTATGCATTATCTGTCAGTGAAATTCAATTACTAAATGACAGCAAAAGTCAAAAGATAGCTTTGTGTTAACACATATATTTTATCACATCGTTGTAACAAAAGAACAATTAAATATATGTAAGTTCATAAACAATTGTTCTTACACAATGACTCTTTATATATTATCTGTCAGTGAAATCACTAAATGACAGCAAAATTCAAAAGATAGCTTTGTGTTAACACATATATGACAGTACATGACAAATAAATTGTAAACACAGCAAACTTCACTTTCTTCTACATTATATTATTGAATTTCCCACAAATCATTAAATTTTGAGCGAAACAAATGCGTGGAGTAAACAAGCGTATGACCTCGCGTAGTACAAAAACTTTCTTTTCATGCGATCGCTGCATTTAACAACCAATCAAGACACGCGCAGTGCATTTTCGTTATCGATGAAAGAAAATGTCCAGATCTTCCCATCATGTATACCCCATGAAGGAGTCTATTCATACAGGGGACCAACGGCTTTACGTGACTTCTGAACCGTAGAGTAATGTCCTGGGAGTAAAGTTTCTTGCCCAAGGAAACAAGGAGACAAAAATACCTTTGGTGTTAATTTACACCCGTGTGGTCTTAAATTATAACAACATCAACACTGCTAGGTGTCCTTTTGACACTGTATGCTGGTGTTAATTTGACACTTTTTGAGTGTTAATTTCCTACTTGGCACCACTTGGTGTTAAATTTATTTCAATACGGATCCAATCCACTGGGGTTCAATTTACTCTGGAGTCGATGTTAAAAACTATTTGACGTAACATGTTATTTACCTCCGCAGAGGGTGTTGGTATTTTCCCATTAAATGATAGATCACTTTGAGCTGCAATGAAGCCCTCCAAAGATTTATTGTTAGATTAGGCTAAATAAAATTAATTGTTTGTCTCAAAGCTCTCCTACTCTTGAAAACTAATGCGAAATGCGGTTTTATTTTTAATTCTTTTTTTTTAGATTTGTTTTCCGTGTGTGACAGAAGTGATGAGTGCTATTCTAAATAGAAAAGAGTTCCATATGTACTCCCTCATATATTTACATGTCAGATTCAAAATTAATGTTAAGATTGGCCCTTTTTAAACAGAATATAGAACCAATTTAATTAAATCTTATGTTGCAAGTAAATATAAAAGGAGTTCATAAGGAATTTTTACCAATTATGAATAATATTTTTCAAAAAAAAAATTAAAAACGCCCAAAAAATTAGTTTTTCGATTTTTTGAAAAACTAACGCGCGCGGGTGATTTGAGACACAATTAATTTTATTTAGGCTTATATAAGTTATTTATTAACACTATAATGGGTGTTAATCTGCAAAATTGACACCAAAACCAACACTAGAAATGTTAACACCAACTTGGTGTTGCATATTTAACACCAGAGATTTTGCAGTGTATTCTTTGAAGAGTCATATTTTCACTTGCGGGTGTCAAAAGAATTTAATTAGTGCATCGTATTAATCCTTAAAACATGGTATTTGCAAATATGTAAAAAAGTGAAAATTTCTAAAGGTCACCTTTACTGTTCCTTTGTGATGGCAAGTCACATATTCTGTATTGTGATACTCTGAAAAGAATTTTTTTATAGACTTAAGAAAATTTTGTAGTTGATCATAACTATTCTTAGAGTATGGAAATTGATTCCATTTATAAAAGTCACAATTTGCCTGCAGTGAAATGTAACATTAAATGATATAAAACCACAACATTTGGCGTATGATGATATGGGGAAGGGGTGATAGCAGGTAGGGTGTAGTGTAGAGCTGAATTCATACTTAAAACGCAATGCGTTGCGTTTCCAATACCACGTGTATCAAAAAAAATTGTGCACGGATTAAAACTGATTTTGACCTTGATAAAAGCACCAAATCATAATTTTCTTGTTATTGTAGTAAAGCAAATTTAATAAGCTTTCAAATGCAGAAAAAATGATGGAAATCGGATGAAAAATAAAAAAGATATGACCAATTTTGTAAGTATGTCTCTTTTTCTTCCATTCCAATGGGATTCACACAGTTAAGCAAGATATTACATATCACAATTGCGGGTTATGGCATTATGATAAAAGCTAAAAGTACTCACAAAATTGGTCATATCTTTTTTATTTTTCATCCGTTTTCTATAATTTTTTCTGCATTTGAAAGCTTATTCAAACTGCTTTACTACAATAACAATAAAATTATGATTTGGTGCTTTTATCAAGGTCAAAATCAGTTTTAATCCGTGCACAATTTTTTTTGATACACGTGGTAATTTTCACCTCAAATGCGGCATCCGATGACATGAAAACGCAATGGAAAGTTCAGCTTTTCTCAACTCGATTTGCGTTGCCGCAAGTGGTGTTGCGTTTTGATATTGATTGATCGGGACTGCTCAAAACTCCTATCTGCACATGCTCGGTGCGTTTGCGTTTGCGTCGAGTCTGAATTCAACTTAAGGTGGCAAGTTTTCCGTGATTTAAAACACCGACTTCCGCAATTTTCCAATGGTGGTTGTAAATACAAATTTCCATGATTTTCAGGGGTGCAATTTCTTTACTGAAGTCTAGAAATGATCATGAAAACAAACAGTGCATTACATCGATGGATTACAGTGTTAGCGCGTCACATTGTCATTTGTTTTTAAAACATGATTTAACCTGGGCACAAGAACAAAACTGAATAATATTGCTATAATTTAGCTAATGTTTTATGTGTCATTGTCATTATTTTTGCATCACTTTTTCATTATTTTTCCATCATTTTTTCAAGATAAAACATGTTTTCTGTGAATTTCCGGTTTTTTTTCATATATTCTGTAAATTTTTCTTTTTTCTGTGACACGGAAAACTTGACAGCTTAGTATATACTTTATTTATATAGGCCTATACACCAAATAGGCGGGCCTCTTCACATCGTGAATTGATTAAGACTAATCATGTGCGTAGCTGAACACAGCACAACAGCAGGAGACGCAGCGCGTGTTGTACACTCAAAAAAATGATTATTGCATCAAGTAATTCTGACTCAAAATGATGATTTATAAATACTCATTTTAGCGATTTTTTAAACATTATTCAAAATGAATAAGTACTAAAGACTCAAAATGGGCAAAAACAAGTTTAACATAATTTAATTGTATAATGTTAACTACATTTATTAAGTATAAGTAAATTGGAGAAAAAATGAGTACACTTTACTTAATTTACAACTTCTTGTTATTACTTAATTTAGCAGTGTGGTTGCATTTATTGATACTTTTGAGTACATCAAACTCAAATCAGTTCAAATTAGTCAAACCTGATAAATAATTTGCATGTGAGTAAAAACAAGTAGAGAAAATTGTGTAGTATGTACAAATAAATTTTGAGTCACAGCAAAAATTACACTGAAAGAAGCCAAGCTCATGATTATTGATGCTTATCTGGTTAAATAAGATTTAATATACACAAGAAGGTCCAAGACATTCATGTGGTAGTTTTTATATAATGTTATGATGAGTCACTATGGAACATTTATATTTCAAATATAAATTTAAGTTCTGCTCTTCCGATAATATGAATGGCTCTGTGGCGAACACGGTAAAGCATCAGACTCTTGATCTGAAGGACCAGGGTTCGATTCTCAGGTAGGTACAAAGGTAAATTTTCTCATGTCTGTAAATGTCATTAAAAGTTAATATGGAACCAATCAATAAATCCCCTCCTCAAGAAAAATTAAATTCGTTCATTTTTTCCTTACTTTTAATTAATTAAGAACAAAGTGTGAGTTCCAACAACTTAGTAATTTTGAGTTACCCGAACTTAAATAAACTTGTTACTGTTAACTTAAAATAAAACTTATGGTAATTACTCAATAAAATAAAGTGTAACCCGGTCACACTTAAATTTATTGAGTAAATGCAATGAATTTTTTTTTGAGTGTAAGTGCGACTCATGCATCAATATCTTGTATACGATGTCTTCAATAATGGTCCCATAACCACTGGCGTCCGACCAGGCATCGCAAGCATTCACCATGTCATTCCGATGTCATACAGGGGCTTGTGGCATTGTGGGGTTGCGGCATTGCAGCTTCTTGCGGCTTATGTGACCAGGGTGTCGGTGTAAAAAAACCTGATTTTACCAAGAAGTGATTTAAAAATGATGGATTTATTACTTTGCATTTATTTCTTTATGACAACAGTGTATATAGAGCTGCAGAACTGTGTATTTTTTTTTTATAAATAAAGTTAATTTTGAAAGTGATTTAGTAGATAAAGAATTAAGTATTTTTGAACATACTACCCCAATTTTCCCTAGATAGAACCCCCCCCCCCTGGTAAAATCAAATTTGTATGTCACTTTTAGCTTGTCATATTTATGTGAGTTATGATAGAAGCAAAGACACCAAGGTCATTCACTAGATAAGTGATAATCTTATATATGTTGTTCGTCATCTTGTTGCAGTAGGTTCATTCCATAGAAAATGAACCTTTTTTTACTTCAAGCAAAAAATCAGCTTTTTTATATGAGCAGGATTTTCAGTCATAAATTTGTTACGTGTTACAGAAATTGTAAAGTTTTTCTATCCGTGCATGAATGAGCACATGACATTGTTTTATTTCAAAAATGTCACAAACTTTACCAAAAAGTTACACTAAAATGTCACAAACATTACCAAACGTTACAACACATAGCAATGCATTAAAATAAATCCTAACGATAGAATGTCCTAATATTTTTATGAAATATTTGTAAATATGTTACACATCATCTGTGTAAAGACATCTATGTCTTGTCCTCACTAATGAGCACCATTATCAGCAACAAACTCTTGGATATAATGTTTATGCTAAGTTCTGTGGCCATTTAAAAGTGAATTTTTTTAATTTTTCGGTCACAAACATTACTTTGGAAACGCCCATTATTTCTTCTAGAGTAATGATAAAATGATTCAGCTTTGGTGCCAACACTGATCAAGTTTCTAATTGAATCAATCAATCAGTGATGGTATGTGTAATAGCAATTTATGTCTGCTATCTACTGGAGATATATAGTTAAAATATATCCCGAGTAGGGAGGGGGGGGGGGGGTAACTGGGTATTCTGACTGGGTAACCACCCGTGTTACCAAAAAGGTGAGACCTGGGCAGGTCTCGAATCTTGCAATATAGGGTATCAAAATCAACCTGGGGGTAACTGGGTATTCTGACTGGGTAACCACCAACGTTACCAAAATGGTAAGACCTGGACAGGTCTCGAGACTTGCAATATAGGGTATCAAAATCAACCTGGAACTCTGCAAATCTCACATAGTATTAAATTTGTTTTTTAAGTCTCTGATAGGGTATCGAACTATAGAAAAAATGAATGAATTAATGACAATGGTGTGTTAAATTGACACGGAAAGCACTTCAAATACCTAGAAACAGTTCTTAAAAGTGTTCAAATGGTGTATAGGTACATTTAACTTATGATTTCTTGTAATAATTTTTTGAATACAGTCTCAGATATGGTATTCAATTTGAACAGAATACGGTCCCGGATAGGGTATCAATTCAGAACAGATATGGTAGATTTATGGTCTCAGATAGGGTATCATTTCACCCATTTTGGCCAATTTCTCACATAGGGTCACCTTTGGAACCTGCGGAACTCAGGTGCTTACCCGGACACAAATATCAGTTACCCCCCCCCCGCCCCCGCCCCGGGAAACATAAACTGCCTTGTGGAGTTTTTGAACAGAAAGATCATATAAATGAATCAAACAATCTGCAATCATATTTTGAAATGGAAATGTGCTGTTCTGTTCTGCTGTCTACTGGAGATAGCATATTAAATTTAAAATATATCTTTAATACAGCAATAAGTTTTGCTTGAAAATGACTGTAATGTTTGATGGCAATATTTTCCTCATAGGCCCCCACAAAAAATATTGTTTGGTTGTGCTTGATCCCCCGCCCCTAATTCTGAAACTGGGATTTTTTGTTTTATTGTACAAAAGAATACTGTGCAAAATTTTAGATCTATTCTTTGTAAAATGTGGTGTTCTAAATATTGTAAAAAAAGGTTTGACACTTCTAATCAGGTTTAAAACATGAATGAAGCAGTATAATAAACATCCCAATTTGCATATTTACCATGTTTACAACTTAAACCTTTTCTTGTTCAGCGCCAAATAGGCAAATCGAAAAAAACAAAAAAACAATGTTTTTCCGCTCACCCGCTGTACCTCAGAACAAGTTGTGGAGGACACCAAACAAGTTATTTTTTGGCCTTAAAATACCATTTTTTATTGTCAACAACTAAATCAAGATGCAAAAGTAAACCTAAAGATCTCTTTGTCAGTGAACGTAAATGAGAAGCAAATACTATTACAGCTACAAATTAATCAAGATAAATAATGTCAATATTGATATTAAGTTGATATAAAAATCTTGGGGGGAAACTTGGGAATGATGTCTAGAGCTCTTTGTAAGTCCCCACAAGTTCCTTACCTGATACGAGGGGATATCAAAAAGTTTTAAAGATCATCAAGAAGAAAATTCTGTAAGTCATCTTTACATAGCCATTGTACAAAGTCTCACATTTCTTCCACTTAAAATTGACTGTCCACAGACCTACTTTGTAGAGTGCCTCTTTTAGCCAAAAAATCTGCATTGTATGTCATAAAAAAATAAAAATTTTAGGTCGCCATGCTTTTCTACGTTATTATGAGTTATTTTTTGACCGATTTCCATGACTTTGGTATCAACAGAAAGAGGAGATCCTATAGCCTATACTATAGTTTCAAACATCTAAACTTTGGATGTGTCATCATAGAATTATGGTCTATTCAGAGTCTGTCATGTGCACCACACGACGCCCATCGACACGCAGTCTATTACACACGCTATTCCTTGTGCATAGCGCGTGTAAAGACTGCGGGTTGATGGGCATCGATTGATGACAAGACACTGAATAAACCATTACATGGCTGTAACCCTTTAAATGCAGGGATTTAATCACACCACATATCTTTGATTTCTCTATGCAATATCTGTGTTCATGTGTTGTAAAATCTTATTACCTTACCCTTACCCTCTATGCAATATCTGGTTAGCGGAGGCAGGTTGATCAATCAATCAATCAATGATACAAGTACTTGCATGATAACATGCATACCCCATGAAGGAGTCTATTCGTACAGGGGACCCATAGCTTTAAGAAACTGTCTGACCACAGAGCAAGTAGAGTAAAGTTTCTTGCCCAAGGAAACAAGGAGACGAAAGTGACGTCTATCAACACCAGTATAGCATGTATAGAAAGTACAAGTGTCATTGATGTCTTTTTTGCACCATAATATACACAAGAACGAATGCCCATCCTGACGAAAGTTCATCAGTATAACTGCTTCTTTCCTTCTGGGTGATCTTTAACCCTCAAAGAGCCGGGCTTTTTCGACCTACCTCACAGCCGGGAGTGGGAGAGGGGGGTCAGATTCCGCCCTCCTTCCGATCTCGGAAACTGATTTACATCAAGTGTAGGGTACTGGTGGATAGCTAGGACCCTCACGAGTCCATTGGTACCAAAAAAATTGAAATCGGACCTTGTATGACGTCACAGTGACATCATAAGTGACGTCGCGTCGAAAGTATACTTAGGCATGTTCTTACTCCAAAAAAATACAATAAAACATAGTGGAAGTGTATCCTAATAACAAAAAACACGATTTGTATGTAATTTGCATTGAAAATCAGTTTTTGGTCAGTTTTTCGTTTGACCCAGCGTGCCGTTACGGAACGCCACATCCTAGGGTCTTAAGGAAAAAAGTCAAGAAGTTTCAGCGCGAGAAAAAAAAAACGGGGGAGGTATATAAAAAATTTCGGAGGAGGGGCGGATTCGGCCCCCCCACCCCGGCTCTTTTAGGGTTAAAACATTTTGATACCCCTTCTAAAGTCGAAACCATAGTCGGCCTCCAAACAAAATTTTCCGTACCAAACATTTGGTCGTGACGTCACCAAATATTTGCCATCGAATTTAAAGTATGAACGGGTAACAAACATTTGGTCCAATGTATATGGCAATTCAATAACATGTGCAATCTAGCGCGAAATTTTATTTGTTCTGGGTATTGAATTTATTTTGTTTGGAGTCACTCGTCATTTTGACGTCACAACCAAATGTTTGGTAGCGAAAATTATGTTTGGAGGCCGACTATGGTTTCAGCCTTATACGAGCCTCATCATCAACCTGTGTAATATTCTGTCAATGAGGTGATCTGTTTTTGCCTTCTATCAGATTACTCATGAATATACATTATATAATACAGCTTTTCTCAAAAACTAGATCTTGAAAATGAAATCAATAATCAGAAACAAAACCTAAGACAATGTCCCAGACTTTGGTCTCAGGCAAATCTAAGAGGACAATTCAGTATGGTCCAGATAACAACAGTTGTTATAGGGTGAAAACATAGTCGGCCTCCAAACAAAATTTTCGCTACCAAAAATTTGGTCGTGACGTCAAAAGGGCGAGTGACTCCAAATAAAATATTTGGTGCCATCACAACCAAATGTTTGGTAGCGAAAATTTTGTTATGCTAACTTTTGCTTGTTTAGTTTGCTTTGTTTCATTGAAAGAAAATGTAATCGATTCCCAAGCATTTCCCTATGCAGTGAGGTGATTTTTCTCCTCATCATGCTGTCATGGTTGCTTGGATTTCCCATAGGGTACTTCTTTCTCTCCTTGAAACAGGCTAACTGCTTCAAAATAGGAGGTGAACCGCTGTCTTGGTGACAAGGTGTCAGCATTTGCTGTTTAAGCTTTGGTATACATTTGACAAAAGAAATAGGGAAAAATACTGCTCAGTTATTAGGATCCAGTGCTTTGAAGTACATACATACGTAGGCCTGCCGCAGCATAGGCCTACAATCTTAAAACTGATTTCGTACATATAACAAACGTGTATTATCAATTAATTCTTTTTTCCTTTCTCTCTCTCTTTCAGGTGAGTAATGCATTTATTAGACTGTTAATGATTTCTCCAAATAACATGATGTTTGATTGGCATTCGGTAAGTCATTTGTAATCTTTTTGTATTACTGGGTAATAATTTTTATTGAACCATTTGCACATGTAATGGCCCACAAGTATTAATGACATATACGTGAACTACCACCCCGTATGAGCAGTAAATGCCAGAAACTTCATTTTGCGCTACAGGTGAAAATACATGTCAAGGTCGTAATTAGCCGAAATTGATTTTTTGACAGATTCACAATTATAGTGCTTACTACAAAATACCAGCAAAGTTTCATTTCAAGAAAATGATAGGAAATGTGAAATAAATTGCATTTTCTTTAGACTATCAACAGAAAATTTAGGGCTTACTAATCTTTGAACGCGTTTATCTCAGTTATACGTTTTAGTCCCTGACAACCTTTAACAGACCATAACTTGAATTCTGGAAATCGTGTGAAGTTCATTAAGGTATCATTTTAATTCTTAAAGCATTGTCTTTACAAATGATTTAAAAAGTGAAAATGACAAGAGCTGGCATTTACTGCTGTTTTGGGGTGGACAGTCACATATGGTTTGATAGAGTTAATGTTTACAAAATACATTGCAACATTGTGTGAGATGATGTTGCATTATAGGACAACATTGAATTACATGGCATTGATGTGAACCGCAGCTGCACGCGACAAAACAACACAATCCTATATCCATCCCATCTCAACTCGCATACATGTTAAGCTTACACATTATTACCCAACACAATGCGA
>JXSR01S072335.1:184889-196398 GCA_000969725.1 Ophiothrix spiculata
ACCATGAAGTGACATTAAAGTGATTAACTCTTAGATGCTAATATTGGCAGAAGAGGAGTATATTTTCAGAAGAGGAGTAACTCGGAAAGTTGAAAAATTCCCCCACGTAACTTACCTCGTGCCCTTGGCAAAGGGCACAGTAGCTCTAGTTCTATCCTGAATTGCTTGCCTTCTAGTTTTAGTTAATGTCAGTTTTTGTACTACAGTGTTTTGTTGGTCAACGAATATGTAAAGTAATAGATTTCATGTTCTTGATTTGTAATTTTCATGTTTTGAAGTGCAAGAAATTCCAATAAATATTATCTTATCTTATCTTATCATATCTTATCTTACAAACAAAAATAATAATTACTTTTGATGTCTCCGCGAAGCCACTTGCATCACCATTTTCAAGAGCCTCCTGAAATCTCACCTGTTCCATACTGCATGATTTGCTTCCTTGGTTTATATTTTTGTTTGTATATTTTGTAGATTTAAGTATTGTAATGTAAGTCTGTAGTTTTAAGTTCCTCTGTACTGCGCCTTGAATTTGTGAATGAAAAGGCACATTATAAATCCTGCATGTATGTCTCCAATAATCCATTATATCATAATTTCCCTCCGACCACTTTTGCTCAAAATTTTTTTTGATTTAAAAAAAAATTTGCCGTCCCCCCTAAAATTGTAACCTTCCATCGCCACTAGTCATCATCATAGTGTGACATCCTCTAATAATGTATGAATGCTTGGAACTAAAATGAATAATATGCCCGGATAATATGTACTTATGTTGGAAATATATTTAAATCATCCAAAATTCTAGATCATTCTGTTGTTCTTGCAATTTCAGTTAAAAGACAGTCTTTATTACTTGAATGTTGAAAAGTATCAAAAGGCATGGTGGACTTACAAGTATCGTCTAGTTGTGTAATGATGTATAGCCTGCCTGTTTGTCCCTGGTTCTCTTACAACGTCTTTGAAGGTATTCTAGGGCAATGTGTCCCATATGGCGATTGCAAATAGCTCTATTATCGCATTAATTGATCTCCCGAGATGTGACATTGAGTACAAACATGTTTTGATTGCAATGAATTAGTGCCATTGTTTGCAGGGAGACTGAGACAGTCAGACAACCAGTTATTTATACAATACGGATGCTGATATTTATACAATACGGATGCTGAAGAATTTGTACACTTTACAAAAACGTTGTGTCATGAATAGTAACATTTTAGTGAAAGAAGTGAAGATACTCATTTATTACTGTTTGTGTATTATCCGATGACCACCATTACACTACATTTCATTACAAGAATTAAACATAAACATAATTAATCTGGTTCTGAATTTTTTAAATTCTTAACCCAGTACTAAATATTAAAACATATATTTATGTTTTATGCATATTTTTGTTTTTGTCATGTATTTTTGTTAAGGTGGTACAACACTCCTCAGGCTTCTGCTTTTGTTGTATCTCCTCCATCTTTTGTGCTTGTATCATATTTTTTTTAAATTATGTACCTGATGGAAATAAAAAAAAAAGTTGAATTTGAATTTAAAAAAAACTCTCATGCTGGAGAATGTCTGAAAATACAATATTGAGCAGCATAGGACATAGACAACAACTTGAGACAAAAGTTTTTGAGCTTGTGCCAATTCAACCAGTTTTGACAGTCTTCAAGAGGTGCTTGTGCAAAAATCACCAGGTCAGGCTTAAAATTAACTAAATAATCAAAAAAATCATCCTTCTCACAAACTGAAAAAAAAGCTCCAAGCTCCAGCACCAAGAGTGCACCATAAATATATATATGGAGGAATACTGAACAATTGGAGAAAATAAATATCTGGAGGTATCGTAACTTTACAAAATGTTGAATTTCACAAAATTAAGTTTGCTGACAGATAAACGGGATTAAATAAACAGTTCTATATACACTATCCAGGATCAAATATGAGCTTATCCTGATTCCGAATCAAAAATATGGTCCCGAAAAGGATCAGATTGATCGAAAAAGGATCAATTTGATCCGAAAAGGATCAGATGTGGTCCATTTCCAGATCATATTTTGATCCGGAATCAAGATAAACTCATATTTGATCCTGGCTTTCCAAGAGTGTAGTAGCATTTAGTAAACCTTCCAGTTTGAAATTCTCATAGATTCATATCTATAGTATTTTTAATAATTCAATTTCTCCGTTCGCCGGGTGTTTGGAGAACGACGCTTGTTGCTACAGTGGTTTGCGTGAAAGTTGCACATATTTACAGCGTGTGATTTGCCTAATTCCAGTGCTTGTGAAGCGCCGACGATTGCGCGCGTTACGCTCGAGTTAAACGATGCAGTACGCAGGGAAATGTAATAAATGAAAACACTACATGGAAATATAATAATTATGTAGAATCAAAAAATTACACACAAGTTTCCCTTGTATTGTATATAACCCAGGGAGTTTCAAGAAATCTAAACACACTTAATAATGATATCTGAAATGTCATGTGTGATAAGCAGTGATCCATTGAACACATTTATTTTCATCTCAAGATAAATAAATCTAATTGAGTAGATTGAGGGGATGTGTGGATGAATTAAGGAAGCGGTAGTCGGGGAAACCAGACATTAGTTGGTAGTTGTCTAGATTGTCTTGCTACTGTTTAATATCAAAGTTGAATGACGAGAATTGCCTTGATGTCAATTTTTAAGATATCAAGTGAGGTATTTGGTGAAGTATTTGGTGAAGGAAATTAGACTTTAGAGATGAATGATAAAGTAGCAACTAAGCCTTTTCTTTGAAATGTTATCTTAAGTAGTAGTAGCGATAATGCATATACAAATATGAAAAGCTCTCTCCATAAGTTAAACTTGAAGGATGATGAAATATCGTGTGTTTTTAGCATTATCAGTGGTGGGCAACCTTTTTACTACCGCGGGCCAAAAAAGAGTTCTGATATTTTTCGCGGTCCGCAACCAAAGTACTAAAAGACCTCATTGAGAATGTTGAGATTGGTTTAGTATACGGGAGGGCACTTCAATAGTAAGACCGTTGTCATTTTCTACTATCTGACCCCCTCCCCATTTTTTGACGTTTAAATAAACCGTTTTAGTGCAGTCTCTCTATGCCGGTGTGTCAATCGAAATTTGCACCAAAATATTCTGAGAAATGTGCCCCTTTTAATCTTAAACCTCCCCCTCCCCCCATTTCTGCAAAATGTTGCTTTGAATGCCCCATAGTTTGATCTCCAGAAGACAAACTAGAACGTCATTTTCAAATTTAAATTTTCCTGGGGTAGTATCAAGGAAAGTTTTCCCTACCTATAGGCACTTCTAGTGCACATTAAAAATTAGCAAAAACATATTTTGATAAACCTCAATGAAGACCTGTGACATTCTCTTTGCTCAGTCATATACGTAGTTTATAACAAAGTTGCAAGTAATTTGATAGTTAACCCGTCAAAACATCAGCCACCAAAATATCACTACTGTTGGTGTACTCCACTGCATCCGATGTTCTCGAAAATACAAAGCTTTAATTTAGAATGGATATTGTGTATGTTAAGAAAAACAATTTTTATGGGTTTATAAGCGATTTTGTTCAACTTTGGAAAAATACCAGAAGAAGATGACAAGTTTATTTCATGCGCAATATGACCTTTTTATTTGGAGCTGTACCTTTTTACAATTTTGCACATTATTTGTTTTTTCCTTTTTGGGCTTGGCGGGCCGCACAAAGAGAGCTCGCGGGCCGCATGCGGTCCGGTTGCCCACCACTGCTTTAACTGAAGTAGATATAGCTTCATCAAATTTTGCAAGGGTTTTAAATGTAAAAATTGAATAGCAAAGTGTTGGAATTATTATTTCATACCGGTATAGGAGATTCTTAATTAATTGGTAAATATGTTGTTGATGAGAAAGCAAATAAAAATATGAAATGTTTTCCAGAATTTCAGTTTGATATTTAAGATATAATCAGAATTCTATTCACAGTGTAAACATAACTTGAGGACTTCTTGAAATCTATAAACTGATATCTGAAATGTCATGTGTGATAAGCGTTGATCCATTCATACCGGTATAGAAGATTCTTAATTAATTGGTAAATATGCTGTTGATGAGAAAGCAAATAAAAATCTGAAATGTTTGCCAGAATTTCAGTTTGATATTTAAGATATAATCAGAATTCTATTCACAGTGTAAACATAACTTGAGGACTTCTTGAAATCTATAAACTGATATCTGAAATGTCATGTGTGATAAGCAGTGATCCATTGAACACATTTATTTTCATCTCAAGATAAATAAATCTAATTGAGTAGATTGAGGGGATGTGTGGATGAATTAAGGAAACAGTAGTCGGGGAAACCAGACATCAGTTGGTAGCTACTCAAGTTATCTTGCTACTGTTTAATATCAAAGTTGAATGATGAGGTTTGCTTTTCTGTCTAGGGATTATTTTAAGTGTGAATATGTAGATGGTTTTGCAAAATAATTATGACTAAGATGTTTTCATAATGTTTGATCTAACATAATGAGAAAGATACAAATGGCTTGCTTTCAAGAAAATTATATTATACTTGGAGTGACCAACCTTTTACATCACATATCTGATAGAATAGGTCATGCTTTGATGAAATGGTTATCATAACTACAAAAGAGCCAGGTGTGAACATCATGTGTATTAAAGTACTATTGGAGGTTACAAAGCATCTTATTGTTTTTATTTCTAAAATTATTTTTTTTTAGAAAGCAAATACTTTTTAATGTTTGCAAACCAGTTTCTGAATGAACATATATGCAGAATAATTTATTTAAAAATGAGCTCTGGATTTGGAGTCAAGAAATACTCCAAATTGTGATGTTTTGCAAACCAGTTCTGAAAAAATATATGTGGAATAATTTATTGCAAAAGAGCTTAGGATTTAACATCATTTAAGCGGGACTTTCATTGACATCAAAGTGCATTTTCTAGAGCAGAAAATGGCTCATTATCTCAAACCAAAAGAAGATATCAGGACCTTCCCATCATGCCTTGCTTCCAATGGGATTTTTGTACAGGTCTCAATGAGAGGGTTTAGGGATGAAACTTCATCAGACCTCATCCAAATTTTGCATTTCAGATGTTTCATCCCTAAACCCTCTCATCACAACCCATACAAAAAATCCCATTGGAAGCAATGCATGATGGGAAGGTCCTGATGTCTTCTTTTATCTCAAACCCATCTGATTGCTCTACTCAATTTATTGTCTGTCTGCTTGCGGACTACCTGACTATGCCCTAAAGTGCTGTTAGGGGTTCCGTTTTGATTCTCATCGCCACAGAGACTTTAACCCTGACAACGATTGTTTGTTATCATTACACTTCGCTATACGTTATACTAGTCTGCTGAGCGCAAATGGAGCTATTTTTGTATATTGTCTGTAATTCAGAGCTTAATTTGAAGCAGTTTGTACTCATTTCCGTAGAAATATTTTTGCATTTATTCTGCGATGGCATCCTAATGATAATAGGCAATTGCACTTTAAATATAAAAATATCAGGTGCCAAATATATCCCATTTTCTTCATCTTCATGTCTTTGGAGAAGCCGTTGTTTTCTTCCTCCTTGTCCCCCTCATCGTCATCATCACTAATGTTGCTGTTATCTTCTGTGTTATGACATCGCCATCGTATTTTTCATCATCATCATTGTTATCTTTGCCATCATCATGGCATCTAAACTGAAAATTGACAATGGCACTTCTGATACTGATATCATTGTCTTCATTGTCGTAGTCATCATCATCGTTATCATCATCATTGACATCGTCATCATTGTCATCGTCATCATTGTCATCATCGTTGGGAGGTACCTGGTTCGAATCCTGGTGAAAACGTGCATGTTTTCATCTTCGCTGAAAATGGAAAAAGTAAAGAAATCAGATAGGGTTACAATTTGGGAGATTTGGTTTATGTATGGGTCCCTTTTTCTTGAGAATTGGTATTTGGATGGGTGGCTTTCCAAATGTTGCAGAGGCACATCCCTACCTGGGGATTTCTTATTGTAATCAATAAAGTGCGATAAGACTTTAAGACTTTTTAAGATTTTTGAATGGTATAGTATAAGGTTTATTGACATCACTTTAAATTTGCAGTGATCCAGACAAGCAGGCAGTAGCTCTTCATTACAATCTAGGCAAGGAAAATCATACACATCTGCAGCTGAAAGTGTCGTCTCACACGGTTATCTTCCAGGATAAAATTACATTATACATTCACATAAGCGGCTTAATCTCAGGAAAAAACAGATTAGAAACTATGTGTGCTATCGTAATAAAATCAATCATGTTTTAAAGGCAGATTGTGAAAGGTTTGGGAGATAAAAAACAGTGTTTAGTTAAAATGCTGTTTTCATAATACTAAGGACCCTAACCCTATCCCTTATAATCAGTGGCATAGCCAGTAAAGACAAGGGGGCATGCTACCCACCTCCCTCCACCCCCCCCCACCCCCCGGACAAAAAAAAAATAAGCAGGAAATCCAGAAAAAGTAGGAAAATCAGGAAGGACTGTAAGAAAAACGATTGAGCTGCTAGACGGAAAAAAGGGGGAAATGCAGAGAATTATGGGCAGGCCCGTAGCCAGGATGTTTTCAAGGAGGGTGCGGATTTTCAAAAAGTGGACCTTTTGGAGGAAAAAGTTTCGTTTTGGTCAACCCTAAACTAATTTTAGTGGTTTTGACAAAGTGACAAGCAAAAAATTAAAAAAGGTTTTTAGTAGTTTGCAAGAATTTTTACAGTATTTTATTAAGAAATGACCTTGGCTACGGGCTTGATTATGGGAAAACATGTCCAATAATTGCACGGAATCACTGAAACCTTTTTTTTTTATTTTAAATCGACGTAAATTGATTTGGGTCTAAGAAAATGGATTTTTTTCCTGAGAAAAATCTTGAAACTGCTTATAATAATAGATGATTCCTGGATATGAAAGCTTCTGTTTCATCACATTGGCCCTTAGAGGCGGTAGTTTTGCTGAGGGACAAGCGGGGTATCCTTGAGAAAGATATCTAAGGGCAACACAACCATTTTTTTGGGGGGGGGTCCCTTGTATAATAATTGAGTCTTATAAAAGAGAGATGGGCACTGTGATCTGTGCATGAAAATCTGTTCCTTTTTCTTTTAACACTTAGGGTTGGTTCTTAATTACTTCTTCCTATAGAATATTCTATGCCAATTTTGTGCAATATTTATTCGTTATTCAATAAAATCTCACGCATATCTATGTAATAACGACTATTTCATGACCGAATATTCGTCCCTTGGCGAATAAAAAAGTATTCTACACGATATCATAAAATCCCCGTTCTAATCCCAAGGTGCATTAGGGTATATAGGGGAAATAATTTAAACACAGATAGTTGTTGCATAGAATATTCTGTCTGCCAAAACATTTGAACCAACCCATATAGCACTGAGCCATTCCAGTCAGTATTTATAAAAATCATGAATAGCTGCCAGCTGTTAATTTCCTGAAATATTTCTCAAATTTAAATTTCAATAAAATTTCAGATTGGAATAAAAAAAAAATCTGGTTGATTTATGCACTTCAGTATTCCAATTTTGTATATTAAACAATTTCTGAATGAAAATATGAATTTTGGGATTGTTGAATATCATAATTTGCTAGAAATTGTTTTGAGGCAGTACACTGTTTTTTGTTTTTGATTTTGTTGTTGTTTTGTTTCAGTGCTGCTATCTGGACTTTACATATTTTTTTAAAAAGTATACAGGTGTGAAGTGAACAATTGTTTTCTAGCCAAAACTGGCTGGTTTATAGTCCAGTCAAATTGCATTGAATGGTCAAAATAAAGAGAACAGAAATGAAACTTCCACTATGCTTTTTCTGAAGGTGTTAGATTTAATAAACAAAAAAGTTTACCAAAATCAACCCTTGGGAAATATTGGAAAAATCATTTTTTTTAAATGGCCGCCAAATGCACCTAAAATATGCTAAACCATTCTGGAAACGATGTATTTAAAAAAAAAACATATGAAAATTTGCAATATTTTAGTAAATATTATAGCTGTGATTATATAATTATGCTTACATTCTACATTTTTGGTATATTTTACAAAATGGCCGCCAAAATGGATGCAAAAAGGAACTATTGTTACAGTATGTAATTTGTCAATATCATCTACAGCAAAATATACAGCTTGTCTTTTTGATGCATCTTAAATAGACCCTGACTGTATTTTATTGTTTTGTATCTTACTTTGTCATGATTCAAAATGGCTGCCAATCATCCAGTCTTTAATCGTATTTATTAAAAAAAAACCTATATGAACTTATCATGTATCATAGGCCCTATCCATATTTTAAGACATGTTATATTTAAATTGAGTTTAAGTAGAATTGGTCTGGTCTGTTTGTTCTTTCAAAGCCATCTTTTATCGATATTTTGAAGTAAAATCAAGTTTTTCATTGCTGTATTCATGGCTTTATATCAATTTTGACGGTCATTTTGATTTTTTTCAGGGCGCCATTTTGAATTTGGAACATATTGCAACAAAACTAAGGAGGGGTTGGCCTGTTAGTAACCTGGTACCCGGTATAGCTGTCTCTAATCGATCATTTTGAAAAATTTAGTTTTTCAATGCTGTTTTAATGCCTCACTAAATCAATTTTCAATGGCAAAATTTACTTCGTCGGTCATTGTGGACCTTGTTACGGGCGTTACTTTGGATTTGAAACATGTTAGCAGCAGAATTTTTGGAGGTGTTTATCTGCCGGAACCTTCAAAACCAGTTTCCATTAATTCTTTTGAAACAAAAAAGGTTTTAATATGCCACTCTAACACATTTTGTGCCTCAAAACCATAATCTGGAGGCAATTTTGGACTTTATTATGGGTACCATATTGGATTTGAATCATGTTAGCAACATAATATTTAGACAATTGGATCTGTTGGTATCTCATAACCATTTTCTATCATTTATTTCGAGAAAAATATTTTGTTTTAATGCTGTTTAATGCCACCTTAACACAATACTTGGTGATGTTGGTGGACATTTTAATGGGTGGCATATTGGATTCGAAACAGTTTTTGATGATATTCGTTTGTAGGTACTCTCAAAAGCTATTTTCCATTGATTATTTTGAAAAAGGTAAACAATTTTAATGCTGTTTTAATGCATTTAATGCAATCTCTATTGAGTGACCATGATGAGTTTTGATGACAATTTTGAATTATTTACATTGGTGTGCTTTTTAGATTTAAAAACGCTTGAGGGAGAAATGGGCTATTGGTACCCTATACATCATTTCTATTGATTATCTAAAAAAAAGAAGGGAGGTTTTCAATGCTGTTCAAATGCCCCTCCAGCCGTACTTGAGCGACAGAATGATTTTAGGTAACCAATTTTGGAACTTATTACGAACGTCATTTGAATTCTGAAACATGTTTGAAATAAAACATAGGGAGGAATGTGTCTTTCCTACCCTCATACCCATCTTACATCGATTATTTTAAATACCTAAGGTTTTTAATACTGTTCAATGGCATTTGTATCCATTTTGAGCGATAAAATTGTATTTAAGTGGCCATTTTGGACCTTTAATGGGTTCCATTTTGAATTTAGAATTAGTAAATGGCATAATTTAAGGTCAAAATTATAATCCATATGTTTCTTTCTCTTAATTTGTAAACTTTTCAATTCAAATATGCTTGTTTTTATTGATTTCATGAATGCTATTTAGCGGCCATTTTGAATCTAAAATATTCATTTGACATAATTTAATTTCTAAATATGTATTTGCTATTGTTAAAGACACCATTACACAATGATATTTATGCATATTAAGTTGTTCAAAAGGGTTGCTCTAAGCAGATTATAGCAAATATATGCTATTTTGGCGGCCATTTTGTTTTTCTCATTTTTTCCATACTTCCTAAGGGTTGATTTTGGTAAACTTTTTTGTATATTATTTCTGACACCTTCAGATAATGTATAGTAGAAGTTTCATTTCTGTTCTAATCATTTTGACCTTTCAAGCAAGTTTCAGTTAATTTGACTTGACTATTACAGCTTTATAAACATGCAGTTGACACATTGATAAATTGACATGAATGGATTCATCACTAGCCTTTGTTAAAGGCTGAGAAATCAAAGCCCATGCCATCATTCTAAGCACACACTTATGTGTACACTCAGACTGTATATAGCACAGACCCAAGCATGGATGTTAAATCAGGCTATACTATTTGAAATAATTATAAAATCTCAATTTTCAAGTTACACCAAGCTACCAACATACTGCTATGCTCTTAACCCCTACAAACATTTTGTTCAATGCTGTTCCTGGCGGCCCTCTAGTAGTGACTTTAAATAGTGTTGGAAACAAAAATGTGATTTTATGTTGGTAGGTGCTGGTTAGGTTTTCATATATCTCAGATTCTTAGTGTTTGGTGGTGATGGCCCGGGGTGATGGGCTGTGTGAAACCTATCATAGCAGGTACATGATTCATGTAGTAGGCCTAATTGTGCTGCTTTTCAAAGAGCCGTCTTTGCTAGCTAGTATTATATGCAGAAATTTTTTGAGTATTTTTAAACATACTAGCTAGAATAGCTTGGTGTTCAGCCTGGTGTGTATATTGCACAATGCCTCCTCTGGAAGTAAAGAGTTATGACTCTTTGATATTCGCAAAAATAAATGGCTCGGGCCTTGGAGCAAGGCTAATTCATCACCAACAATGTCACAGACATACATGACAGACTACCATTATCATCATCTGATCTGGGGGGGGGGACTACATAGTACAAAAGGGTTTTGGGGATGTGCAGCAAAATCAGTCTTTCTGTACAATCGGTCCTTTTTCTTCGCAAAATGAGGTATTTTGATGGGTTTTCATTCAAAATGTTCAGAAATTTGCGCAAAATGCCGGAAATTTGGACACTTCTTTCTAAATGTTAGAAAATTTTGCCAAAAGAGAGCAAATTTGAACAGAAAAATTAGATTTTTGATTAAATTTGGCTCAAAATTTAGAAGATTTTAGTATATGGATGGGTCAATTTTTCTTAAAAATTGGTATTTGGATGGGTGGCTTTCCAAATTTCCCAGAGGCACGTCCCAACCCAAACCAAATTTGAGTACCCCCCCGGGCATCTGATATTTGTGATGTCACAACAAATTAGGCCTCGCTAACGATACAAACCACCATATCCTTGCCATTGATGGCGCATTGGTATTCATAGCAAGGAGTCTGTCATCTATGTTGCTTTGAAAGTTTGATGAGTCGTATTGACAATGACTTTGTAGTATTTTGGAGGAACAATGTCAAAATGCCTTCATCATATGTGATCTGGTCTGAGGCCATAAGGAAAGTTTCCTGAAGGGGTTTTCTTTTGAAATTTCTGGGCAGATAGTCGGCCTCCAAACACAATTTTTGCTATCAAACATTTGGTTGTGACGTCACCAAATATTTGCCATCGAATTTAAAGTATGAACCAGTAACAAACATTTGGTGCAATGTATATGGCAATTCAATACATGTGCAAT
>JXSR01S072347.1:47866-71461 GCA_000969725.1 Ophiothrix spiculata
TCAAATCTTCATTATGTTCTTTTCATGCATTCCCTATTTTATTTCATTATTTCATTTGTTCACATTAATTTCGTATTTTATTTTTTAATATTCATTATGCTATTTTCTGCATTTTGATTTTACATTCTTTATTTCATATTTCTTTCGATTTTTTAAAATTATATTTCGTCTTTCATGGTTATTTTACATTACACACATATTTGGCTTTTATAAAGCGTCATTCAAAAACAGTAATAAGAAAACGTTTGATAAGGATAACCCACTAATGTTAAAAGAGAACTCTGGCAAAATCATTTGAACCGTCCGGTCATATAAAAGTAGTGCAAATGTCCTACACTCATACGTTTTCAGCAAATAAGCCCCCAAAGATATACCGTGATGCTGTAATAATCGGACAGATTTCATAATTTATACATACAACCTGCTCAAACCATTCACAATTGATGATTAAAACAACCATTTGATCACCAGGCTAATCGGGATGAATCAGCTGATGGCGCTACGCTGGAATCTATGCTCTTCAGATGCTAATCGGGCTGTAATCGGGACGATATTATGTGCTATATACTGGCACTTCCCGGTATTCTAGTCTATTATAAGACTCTTTTTAAAACATATTAACCCTCGTCTTCCTAAGCCTTTTTCTGTAACACGTCTTCCTGATGTTGGGGTGGGGTGGTTAGCAGCCCCCTGTGATTTTGAATTTGGAACCCTCCAAAGTTATATTGTGTGGTACTATAGTATAGGGTAGGGTCTCCTCTTTCCATTGATACCAAGATCATGAAAATCAGTCGACTTTTGGCAAAAATGGCCACTTTTTCAAAAAAATCCTTATAAAAGTTCTAAAAATAAAGAAATCAACAGTTCTAACGTGTTCGGTAAGTTTCAAGTCCATATCATGCATATATGTTTCAAAATGGCGATTTAAAATTTTACGAGGTGGCAACCCCTCCCCCTACCCGCCGACTTTTACGGCCTACCATAACCCCACATTAGGTGATACCCCCTTTTTCTTTTCGTCAACATGATTGCAAAGGATGTAAAAACAATTACCCAATGCTCGGGGTCGCTTTGTTTTGCGTTTTGGTGCAATCGGTGGTCATCCATGGTAACCCCCCCCCCCCCCCCCCTTAGGAAGGCGAGGGTTAGTTTATGCTTATTTTTGCTTCATTTGGATTCAACAGTACTAGAAATTATTTCCAATGACAAAATACCCACCACGTTTATTTGGAACCAGATCGCACGTGTTGGGCTAATTATCATAAATATGACGTAACCACTTCCGCAGCGTATAGGCACGTGAACAAACTTGCATGAATCAGTTGTTTGATATATTGATCTGGGTTGGCTTTGAACGCCCCCCCCCCCCACCGCCCACCCCCACCCTCTCTAGCTACGCCACTGTTTTGAGTTCTTACAGGTAAAAAACAAATGAAGTCGTTAGAAAGAGTAAGTACACACATTGAAAAAAAAAAATTGAATTTCGGAAAAGAAAGTGAAATATCGGAAATTATATCATGATTACAGTGATTTGAGCCGTGCAATAGTTTGTACTATTGCACGGCATGAAACAAACCTGTGTGATATCATGATATAAAACAAATATTGAATGCCTATGCACGTGCAATAGTACAAAATATATCACTCGGTCAAATTTGGACTGATCCATTTCACTCGGCTACGCCTCGTGAAATAGAAAAGTCCAAATTTGACCTCATGATATATTTTGTACTATTGCACTCTCAGGCATTAAATATTTGTATACTAATTATACCTTACCAAGTGTTTACCGTTTAATTAAAGATTAGGCCATGCTCTCTAAAAAGACTTTTGGTGGTGTCTCGTTGGATATCAAACCTAATTTTTTTAAATAAAAAATATTTAAATCTGGTTTTGGTAGATGATTATATACTCTTTAATTAATGCGATTCGTGTTTTGTATGTCTTTTTTTGATAAATAAATATATTTATGTGACATTTTCTAAATATATTTACACGCACCATTACTTTTGAGACACTGAAACCACCTCGAACTCATATCTGCAGACATTATATCAGCAGTCGTACGTGCAAAAGAAGGGCCCACACGAATGAATCGAAAACTATCGATAATACTTGTTGCCCAGCGGCTCCTCTCTAACTACAACAGGAAGACACCCATTACATTTACTGTAATGGATAAAACATGATAAGACACAAAAAAAATGACTATTACGTTTTTATATATCTTGTATGAGGTTTAATTGATCGATCTCTCTTTGCAATTTTCTCCTCAAAGTAGTAATTAAAGTAAGATCAAAATTTGATAAATGTTTCACTTGCAAACTATGACCAACGTGTCTCCTGAGGAATTGAGAAGTAAGACAAAGTCCCGGATTTAAAATAGCTTGAGTTTGATTTAGAAAAATGGATATTATGCACATTGTATTTTGTTTTAAAAATTTCGTCGAACTGCCGTTGTACACAAGTACTTGTTAAAACGAGATAGTCAGTTTCTTTGAAATTAGAAGTCATCTTTTCTTTAAAAGTTTAATTAAATAAAGAAAACACACAATTCTCCAGCAAGAAAGAGTAGACACGTCTACACACTTTCTATTGTCCTGTTAAATCTGACCTCAAATGACCCAAATTGAACATTGTATGACCATATTTGGGCATAAATGGACATAATGCCCATATATAGTAACTTTTTTTTTATTAAACGTGCCCAGATGTTGAAATTTGGTATTTATAAAGTATATCATAGCCTAATAGAGAAATGAAAAAGAAATTGTGTAAAAATTTGGAAAAATTTATCCTCATCTTTAAAGACATATTAGTAAAGAATTAATAAATCATTATTAGGAATTTTGCGACACATTTTGATATCTCAGCATTTTGCCCTTTTCTCAAACAGTGCAAAATGGATGTAAGCCGTTTTGCAAGTCAACTAATACCAGTATTAATCTCTCCTTGACAGGTACTGTGGATTTGTTAAGAAAAGAGTTGCTCACTACTCATATTTCTCCAATGATTCAAATTTTATTTGGAATGTTTGCCACAGTCCTAAGTTTTTATTATTATTCTAATTGGAGTTTTAGTCCAGAAACTCGAGGTCATTATGCAATCAGTTATCTGGATTTTACAAATGGTAAAAGTGACGAACTGTATCTAGCCCTATAGTGAGTGATTTGAAACCAATGACTTTTATATTCGTATATACTAGGTATTTTTGTAAACAAACAAACTAACACATTTAACATAAAATAGAGCTTCAATGTTTTTAAAATAAGTTTTCTAAATTTTCTAGTATGCTAGTATGATCATTAGACTGTATCATTGTTAGTACATTGAGTTTAATCGTCTAAATCAATTAAAAGGCAGACTACTAGTATGTTATGTTATGTTGTGTTATATAAACTCCAGGCATGTAGTATAATGAAGGTTATATTTTCTATTACAATGTACTTTGAGTGAAGTGTCTTGAATCAGCTGCTTCTGTTAGTATTAGCTGGGAAATCACTAATATAAAATTACTTCAGGGTAACCACATTATGCACATTTTGTCTTGGGTGGACACGATGACTTGCGACTTCTTTATATATTTCTCAGCTATAGACTTCTTTATATATTTCTCAGATTGTCAAGAAATAGGTACACATTTTTCTTAATTTTCAATTTCAGTTCGTGTCTATTCATACTGATAATAATTCGTAGTAATCGATTTTTTTCATTTATTAAGTGCCAAGCAAACAATTAACCCAAGCCATCCAAGAAGTTACATAAAAACAAAGTAAACACTGAATATAATACAAGGATACAACAAATCATATTTTAATTAAAATTTCTGCCATTTGTAATAACAGAGTGAGTATTATAGTGTATTTAACGTAATTAGATGTTTATTCAGGCTCCTTGAAAGAGAAACTAAAGCAATATCGAATTAAATAGTACAAAATAAGACCAGGGTTACATGCGCGTTAATAATTTGAATCTAATGAGTTGAGAGTGCGTGAATATTTGATTTCGTTACCAGATAATAATCAATGCTAAATTGAAGAGTGTAGAATAAGAAGTACTCAAGTCACATAATACTAGTTCTGAGATATGAGCGTTTAAAGTTCTGACTTTTCTATAACTTTTATATGCAAAGGAGTATTGAATACATATTAGGTGTTATTGTATAGTCAAATGTATTATTTATGATGTTTAAGAAGACTGTAGCGATAATTGATTTTATGCAATCAATAATCTCTGTCTTGGAATTACTAAGACATTTGTCAAAATAATTCCTGTCCTTCAGTTACCTCAAACCCACCAATACCTCAATTTCGTCAAAATGTGCCTTAAGTACTTCTTATTCTACAGTCTTCAATTTACAACGAAAAGGCTGCAGAGATCAGTACACGCTTCGATAAGATGTATATATCATCAAGGTGCAGTATTGTATCTATCCTGCACCTCACTCGTATGGTTACTATTAGCACATTGTATATACATTGCTTCAAAGTAGCGCATTTTGCTTTTAGGGAACGATCTTTCGTTTTACCAAGAATGTCAGATCATGTCACGCATTTCAAATAATCATTATTATGTATGGAGGTAATCTGACCCAAGTAAGTTAGACATACTTTTGGCTCTGTTCTCTAAGGCTCTGTCACACATCACCGTATAGAGCCCAGACGTACGACTAACGTACAACGCTTTACATACTGAACGTGTGGCAAACGGGTCACCACCATATGGATAACGAAATGAACGTATAAACATAACAAACAAACCGTATGGATAACGTATTGAACGTATTTCTAAGGATCACATGTCGAACAAGAATGTAGAAACCAAAACAATAATGGGGTTAGGTACGTAGGCATACGTTTGGCTCTATACAGTGATGTGTGCATGTGACAGAGCCTTAAATGTGTGACAGAGTAAGATGAAGCTTGGAGTCAGAAAAGAAAATGTGTTGTATTTTGCAAATTTTTGTGTTGAAACAGGAGTTCTTTAATATAAGAAGGCATGGTGTTTGAGAAAACAGGAAAGGAAACAAAAGGAGATCATGTGGTAATTATTAAAAATGTTGATACATACATATTTTAGTACAATCACACATATAAACTAATTTAAGTAAAACATGGATAGAAATGAATAAGTAGATTCACTTTATATTACAATTACAACAAAGTCGCCTTGTAAATGCATAACAGCATTTAAGGTATTGACAATCATATTATACTATCTTGATACACGTCATAAACAGGTTGATTAGATTGTGTCGGTGTCCCTCAGGATGATGTAATGACCTCAATCAGTATAGCATGAACTCCATTACCGTCACAGCGTCACAAAAATTTGAGTATTGTTATGATTATAATATTGACACAAATTTTATTATTGTTAAACCTTTAGGGATTCTTGTTTGTCACTTGAAGATTAACGTATCTATCTGAACGATGATAGCCTACCTGAAGTATTAATTTGATGCCGAGGGCGATATCATTCCGAAGTGTAATGATAATATGAATCATATGAATATAGGAATAAGATCGATTCACAAGCATAACAATATAGGTGTGATTGAACATCTTTAAAACAAGGATTTAATCAAGTTTAATGAAATTACAAAATAAGACAATATCTAACACTTGTAGCAAACCATCTGTTTGGCGATTTCAAGACACAGTGCCAATTTACAGGCGGTACATTTTTTGAAGAAAAAAAATTCTTCGAAATTAATAGCTCGGTATATTAATAAATGTTTGATTAGACTTTTATTGATAAACATACATAAATCTTTCAAAGTGTAAACAATACAATATAGAAACATACGTGTGTATCCGTACGTGATTAGGAATTATCTAGATTAATCAAGAACACGATCAAAACATATACGTACATCCCACCCAAAGTAATGGAATTTGACAGATATTTGATAAAGGCATATATTTTGTTTCTTTTTTAAAGAAGAGGTGCATTCCCTATTGTATAAAAATATGATAGATATCTTAAAATGATAAACATGGTGCAACATTTATCTGTGTTTTAAAATAAACTGATGTCATTTAATTTATAGAAGAGCATATGCAAATCATTTTGTTACTTAGGCAGTCACATATGGTCTGTGGTTTTCTAAAAATAAAACATACTCCTAATACAAGTTTTCGTGATAAGTAAACGAGAATAGTAATTTATCTCCGTTTATTTGAAAAGAGTATCAAGTTCATCAAATTTAATTAGTTTACCTTAAAGCGCAACTTCTGCAAACAATGAGATTACTGCAACATAATCTGTACTCAATTTACCTCGAGCATTCGTTAGAATTTTCAATAGATTTAATACATTATGTGTCTACAATAATAATGATAATTGGATTACAGGTTTGTTTTAACTTAACTTGGAAACAATCACGACATGCCTCTTTTTTTTTAAAGCCAAGTCAGGAAATATCTCTCTTAGCAATGTAAGGGAGGGGAGCAAAATATAACACCTACACACCAACAAACAGACAAAGAAATAACAATGTAAACGAATATGATTTTGAAACCACAGCGGAGTCGATGTGTTTAAAGTATCTTTCAGCACAGTTATAGAGTTGTAAATTAAATCACCAGTAACTTTTAAAAGGTAACTTTGCGTGTAGTGTTGATCATCAGATATGATGCTGTAATTCGCATAAAAACGTCTAAATCAATAGAAAATATGTAAAGAATATATATGCATAATATATATAAATGCTTCATGCCAATAAGCATGCAATTTTAATTGTAGCCAAAGACTTCATTTTTTACTCTATTATATCTAGTATAAAATATAAGTAGTCTTAATCGTGAAGCAGCTCGTTATTCTACAAAAAAGTCAAGAAAATTAATAAATATTCAACACTAAGATTTTAACACTAACACTTCAGATTTATTTGATGTCAATAAATCAGTTCGTTCTAAATCAAATATTCGTCAAATATTTATGATTTTACGTGCAAAGGTTAAATGAATTTTCCTTTTTATCATCTTGTATAGCAGCATGTAACTTTATATATTCCTTGCAGTTAAAGACAATTGCTTATGTATATACCTTGCAGTTGTCTTTAACAGGTTGCCTATTTGTATGACATAGAGAATCAATGATAAATGCTCGATGCACTCATTCTATTTTAAGAACATAATTAGAAACACCATTTCCCTTCTTTATAAGCAAAAAAACCCGACAAAATGTCGATATTTAGAACTTTTACAGCAAAATTTCGATTTGGTGGGCATTTTTGCCCAAAATCGTGATTTTTCCGACTCGGAAGTACTTATGACGTCATAATTACGTAACGCTTTGGCCTATTTCCATTATTTTGGTATCAATGGATAGAGGAGACCCTATCCTATACTATGGTATAAAGCAAGTACTCCAATTTCAATTTCATTACCCCCTCCCCCGTTGATAACAAACGTTGCAAAAAATACGTTGGTAGGACAAGGGTTAATAGTTCGAGGGGTGGCCTCAGAAAAGCTTCAAGTCAATAATAAGGTTGAAAAAATTTGAATCATGAAAGAGGGATCAAAAACGTTGCAACAACTCAAGACGAATTATTTTTCCACCCCTACCAAAGTATATATTTGTGAACACTCCCTTACAGATGTTTCCGTTTTGTTAAGCTCTTAAAATACAATTTGGCAAGACTATTTTATCTTGACCAATTAATGCAACTTTGATTATTTGGTAGCTCTTAATTTTGAGAAATTAAAAATGTTTGTTGTATTTTCTAAATAAGTTTAATACATTGCCATCATTAAAATCGCCTCGAACTCATTTCTGCAGACATTGTATTAGCTGTCGTACGTGCAAAAGAAAGTCCCACACGAATAAATTGACAAGAATTGATAATACTTGTTATCCAATGGCTTTTTCTTACTATAAGAGGAATAAATAGAAGGACGCCAAATAGGTTTACCCATAATAGAAAATTTATTATTAGATACTTACACATTTAAGTCCCTCATATCCGGTTCTATTTATTCGATCTCCCTTTGCAATTTTCCCCTTACAGCAGTAATTAAGGTAAGATCAAAATGCGATTCAAACTGTACAACAAAACGTGTCTCCTGGAGGAATTAATAAGTAGGGCAAAGTCCCGGATTTAAAATAGCTTGAGTTTGATTTAGTTGTAATTGGAGAGATAAGAGAGATATTGAACAGCACATTAAAGCCAATGTATTGAAAACTTAAGCAAAGCTAAATACATACATGTAAAGGGCTAACTGTAATGGATAGAAACTAAATATATGTACACTGTATTTTGCTTGAAGAAAACTCGTAAAGCAGCCGTGTCACTAATATATATTTGGTAAATCAACATAGCTATGTTTTTTAAATTCGAAGCCCTCTTTGAATCATAAGTATATCACGTGATGAATTTGTGAAAAAACTCAGAAAATGTTAGTATCTTTGATATCTCTAATTCTAAAGATCACATAAGTTAAATAAATTGCATAGAGGTTCATGCATACATATTAGAAGGTGGTTTTATTACCATGTAATCTTTATGCATTTAATATTTAGCTTTTGTTATAAGTAAGTGTTAAATTTAAAACTAATCTAGAACACAGTCAAGTTAGCTCAAACGGTTAGGCGCTCACTTGAGGTGCGGAGGTCCTGTATTCGAACCCCGCTGATGAGTGTGCTTAAAATTCCTTTTGACAAGGAACTAACTCGGGGAGCTGATCCGGGCAGCGATGGTGAGTATCTGGACTGATCAAAGTTCAGCACCCGTAGAGGTTGTCGCAGAATCTGAAATGATGCTTTGTGTGAAATGGGACTTACTTGGGCCATAGTGGTCAGCGAACACCTGTAAAGTGTGCAGAGGCCGTGTGGTACTACAAATCTTGGAGGCATAGCGCACTAAAAATCCCAAGTATTGTTAATAATTTAACACTTAAAGTATTAACGATACATCCATTGTGTATTGCTATAATGTTATTTACATGTTTAACATCCTTTCCATAGACGAGTGCATTTATGAATTTCAGCATCCTTACCCCAAAAAAATTGCAACAAAAGGTTTTTTAACTGATATAGGTAGTATTTATCCTCAGTAACAACATATCAAATATCCTAATAATCGGACTTCCGGAAGTTGGTATTTTTCAAGATGGCCGCCAAAATCCTAAAATGGCTATAACCGAGGTACTAGATGTCTAAAATGTGTGATTTTGGTGTCTATACCTAGGTTTTAGTGGTCTATGAAGTCAATGAAACTAGTAAGATTATTGAAAAATCAAACAGTATCCACCATATCCAATATGGCCGCCAAAATGGCCGCCAATATGCAAAAATTACTATAAATCATTTATTATTTAGCTTAAATGGGCAATTTTGGTGTGTAAGTCCGGATTTCTGTTGTCAATAAATTCGATGAGGCTAATTAGATTAGGCTTGAGTTAAAAACAAGGCATCAAATCCAAAATGTCACCAATAATATGGTTCAAAATGGCCGCCAAAGTGCATTTTTGTGTCTCCAAATGGGTTAAAATGGCACAAAAATGACATTAAAATATCAAATATTCAAGAAAATAAATGATTTTTTTCTGTTAAATTACCTTTAAGGTAATAAAAGACAAATTTCTGCTTAAATTTTATTCTCCATTAGTGTCAAATCCAAAATGGCACCAAAATTGGGTCCAAAATGGCCGCCAAAATAATTTGTTATAAATAAAAATTGCTAAGAGTTGTATTAAACTAGTACAATTCAAAACAATGATTATTCAAGATTATTGATGAAAAATGGCTTTAAAAGGTAATATCAGACAAAATTATCCTCAAATTATACTGTTAACAAGCTTCAAATTCCACAATGTGCCTGTACTGAGATCCATAATGGCCACCAAAATACGTGTAAATGTGCTACAAATGGCTTAAATGACTTTAAAATAGCAAAAAATACACTATGTTTTTCAAAATATTGGAAATGGCTTTGAGAGGAACAGCCTTAAACGTCCCCAATTAGGCTGTTAACATGTTTGAAATCCAAAAATTTTGAGTATTGACGCTGTTTAAAGTCGTTTAACCCATTTTTAGGACATTAAATCATATTTTGGCGGCCATTTTGTAACCTCACTACAGATGCCATTGGAATGTTAAGCTTGTTAACAGCCTAAATTGGAGACAAATATACCTGTTGTATCTCTCAAAACCATTTCCTATCAAATATCTTGAAAAATATAGTGTGTTTAATGCTGTTTTAAAGTCGTTTAAGCAATCTTTAACACGTTTAAGCGTATTTTGGCGCCCATTTTGAATCTCAATACAGGCACCATTTGGTATTTTAAGCTTGTTAACAGTCTAATTTAGGGACAGATATATCTGTTGTAACTCTTAAAACCATTTCCCATCAATTTTTTTGAAAAACATGATGTATTTGATGCAGTTTGAAAGTCGTTTAAGCCATCTTTAACACGTTTAAGCGTATTTTGGCGGCCATTTTGAAAGTCAATACAGGCACCATTCGGTATTTTAAGCTTGTTAACAGCCTAATTTAAGAACAAATATATCTGTTGTAACTCTTAAGACAAGTTCCCATCAAATTTCTTGAAAAAATATTGTGTGTTTGATGCTGTTTTAACATTTTTAGTACATTAAAACATATTTGGCAACCATTTTCGATCTCAGTACAGGCACCATCTGGAATTTTCAGCTTGTTACCAGCCTAATTGTGGGATAAATATATCTGTTGTAACTCTCAAAACTACTTCCCATCAATTATTTTGACGGCCATTTGAGACCTCGGTACTGGCGTCATTTTTATTTTTTAAACATGTTAACATCATAATTAGTGGACAAATGATCTTGTTGTAGTCCAAAAGGTAATTTTCTGTTGATTATTTGTTATAATTGATGTGATTGGTGCTGTTTTTAAATGGTTTTAACACAAATATGCTTAGTAAAATACATTTTGGCGGCCATTTTGGATCTCAGTAGGGGCACCATTTTGAATTTTAAACATGTTAAGATCATAATTAGGGGACAGATGATCTTGTTGTAGCCATAAATGTCATTTTCTATTAATTGTTTATGATAATTGGTATTTCAAAGGATATTTTGGCCAATTTTAGTTAAAACATCATGCTATTTTGGCAAGCATTTTGGCAGCCATTTTGAATTGGAAACATACATATGATCTAATTTTGAGGCAAATGAGTTTGCCACAGCTCTAGAAATAAATTACCTATAGTAAGGTTGACCTTTAAGTGTTTTACAATTAGTTTTAAAGCCATTTTAATGAAAATATGTTATTTTAACCTTATTTTTGGCGCCATTTTTGTATTTGAAGGCTTGTTTTGACTCAAATATAATCTGTCCAGCCTCATTTAATTTAATGGCCACAAAAATCTGGACATAAATACCAAATTTGCCAATTTATACAAATTATAACTGACTAATAGCCACTTTTGGATATTGGCGGCCATTTTGGCAGCCGTATTGGATTTTGTGGATACTGTTTGACCTGACAATAATCCTACTAGTCTCATTGACTTCTTAGACCACTAAAACCTAGGCATAGACACCAAAATTGCACATTTTACATATCTAGTACCTCGGTTATAGCCATTTTAGGATTTTGGCGGCCATTTTGGCGGCCATCTTGAAAAATACCAACTTCCGGAAGTCTGATTTTTCTAGATTTTTGATATGTTGTTACTGAAGATAAATACTACCTTTATCAGTTAAAAAACCTTTTGTTGCAATTTTTCTCACGCAGTGAGTATGAGGCCACTTTGCAAAAAAACTCATCCCTTGCCTATGAGTGCTCCTGCACAGTCAAAATCAATTACATCAATAACTTTACACTGTGTACAGAGTCCAGGTAAAGTCACATGGTCAACTCTTTCCTCCCTACATGTAAACACAACTATGCAAAGGTTACTCAGTGAATATTGTGCATAACTATGCATGGTTACAGAGACCATGCATTTATAGCTCAACTAACAAAGAAGCATTCTCATTGGTCCTAAATGTGAACTCTTTAAGATATGAAAAACCAGTTTTTTACAGAATCATTTGACATATTTCTATTAAAAATTACACAATCTTGTTCTTGTTTTATTTTGCAGTTGTTGTTTAGGTAGATTCATGTTCATTTAGAATAAAAAATGATAGGAATATAATGTTATTCTGTGTAGGAATCTACTTGAGTAATAAATGCCTCTTCACAATTGTCCATGATGAAATCACTGGGCAGGTTATTCATTTTGAAAGTTTGCTGACCTTAACATGTGTGTATAAATACCCTGTGCAAATAAACTGTTATTCTACTCTGTTGTCACTTAGCACCTATTAAATTTCTATATTGTAATTTAATCTATTAAACCAACCTTCTTAAATTGTGTAATGAAAAGTTCAAAATATATATGTATATCGAATCTCATTTAAAGGAGATCCAACCAGCATGTGGATGTAACATCACTTAAACTGAGAAACTGTTTTTGGACATTTTGTTTAGAATATTATGAAAAGTTCAATATGATGAGTAAGACCAATATGGACATGTGTTGGTTTCACTATGGACCTTAAATGTGAATTTTACCAATTTATTTAAATGTTATTTGGAACTATAACCGTATCTATGAGAGGGTTTACTAGTATATCATTTAACACACTGGCTTTCGCTGAAACACATTTATAGGAAAACCTGGACCATTTTATCAACCACCTCGCGAATATGCGTTGCGCGCTATTTGCTCTCTTAAAAAAATCTTGACTTATCCAGAACATTTCAAGTTTAGGCTCATTTCGCCAGTATGCAATTTTTAAGTCATTATACTGATTTCTTATAAGCTTTTGGTCATAGAAAATGTGTAGACCAACACAATTATACCAAAAATATGTTGTATTAAAATAGCCTATACATGAAATTTTTGACATTATCTTGGCTCCTCAAATTACTGGATAGGCCTTCACTAGTATTTGCATAATATATTTATACAAAAAAAGGAATCTTTTCTCATGGAATATTGCATTTACAAAGTGCAAAATGATGAATAGATTTTTGTCAAGATATTTCAATTGAATTGTGGAGGATATAGTTTTACATTCCATTACATGTTATGCATTCAGCTTTCGAACATACAGATTTCAACAATAACCTCATTTTGTTTTAGATAGGACTGTAATTAAAAGTCTGGTTGATATAGTTTGTTAGAAAACAACTGAAAACCAAGATCGATAACTTCACGAACTTGAAATGTGAAATCTTTTAAATGAATAGATTATATGTCAGCGAAAACATATTTAAATGCTTGCATACCGGCTATTACTTCTTAATGAGCTTCCTCAAACAAGAGTTCATGAGCTGATGTATGGTAACAACCGCCCGGAACCTATTTTATGACAACTTGTACTTGACACCTGGTTGACGTGAGTTTGTCCTTTTTAAGGACTATTCTTGTTTGGGGTCAAACCATATATTCCCTCGTCTAATTTACTTTTTCGAGTTTCTAGTTTCAAGTTCTGAGTTTCGAGTTTCGAGTTTCGCATTTCTCAATGTTAGAGACTTCACGTAGATTTTTCTGGGATTTGCACAGTATGATTTGTATCTAGATCTGCTGATGGACAAAATTTAATTTAAAATACGTGAAAATAAATGAAAATCGGTTTAAATTTGAAAGAACAAAAGTATAGAAATGTAAAATTCCTGAAAATTGGAAAATAAAGTGGATTCGGAATTATCCTTGATTAAGGCGACTCGTATTTTTAAGTGGTTTATCTTGAAAAATAAATGCATTTTTTTCAGCTTGAGTTTGATATAGTTGCTATTAAAAAGATTTAAGGAAAATATTGAACAACATGTTAAAGCCAATGTTTTGAGAACTTATGCAACACTGAATCCAGTCATACTTTAAGGGTTGAAATTTGCTATACATGATTACGACATTTAGTGTCAGATTTTGAGGTGCTCTGCCGAGCATGCGTACCACTTTTTTCTTCGAGCGCCCCCCCCCCCTGGGTCGAGTACAGGGCTTACTGTAATGTATAGAAAAATAGATATATACACATTGCATTTTTAAGATAATCGTCGCAATGCCGTTATACAGTAATTTTGTTAAAACAAGGGGGTAATTTTTATTCATAGTAGAAAATGGTTTTATTACCATATGGCTTAGGGGAGACACGTAAGCTAATCGGCAACAGCTTGCCGTTATCTGAACTAGACGGCAAAGGCAAATTTGGGGCATCTGGCCCGAACATATTCAATTTGATGCTTTAAAATGTGTTGAAAAGAGGAATTATCGATATATTTAGATTAGTGAAGAAATAGACTGTTCCGACTAGTGCAGATATCTGAACCACGTTGCCGATTAGTTTACGTGTCTCCCCTTATATATACAAAGGACATTTTTTCAATCAAATACGTAAACGTAAAAATGGACACGAATGATGATGAGGGGCCGGGTTGATCAAACCAGCAGTAAAATGCCACCTTTTGTCATTTTCAATTTTTTATTTTTTACAAAAACCATGCTTTAAAAATTAAAATGACACCTTAATGAAATTCACACGATTTCTAGAAGTCAAGTTATGGTCCGTCAAATATTGTCAGGGAGTAAAACGTATATCTGAGATATACGTGTTCTAAGATCAGCAAGCCTTATATTTTCTGTCGATTGTCTTAAAAATATACAGATTTATTTCACATTTCCTATCATTTTCTTGAAATGAAACTTTGCTAGTAGTTTCATTTTGTCAAAAACTCAATTTCTGCAAATTACGACCTTGACATGTATTTTCACCTGTATCGCAAAATGATGTTTCTGGCATTAAAGGCTCATACGGGCTGGACAGCCACAAATATGAATGATTACATCTACGTTAGTAAGGAAATTGCGTTTGTGTTATGCTTTACGTACACTGAATTAGTGTTTCGCTGAATAATACTCCAATTAAGTATGTACGCTATGACATTGATCCATTGCACACTATGTAGGATATCGTTTGTATCTTATACATGTATTATCTTCCCTTCTAGATTGCTATTTGGAAGTAATTTATTCACTAGTAATTTATCATCGCGATATTCAAGGCTGAAGTCTGAACATTCTAATATAAAATTAAATTTTAATTGTGTATTACACTAAATATCAACATTGTGTGTATAGAAAATAGCAATAGAGTCATAAGGAAGTCATGTTCCGACTGCACTACACGGGCTTAACGCTCGTCCTCCTGAGCTATTATTTCAACACTTATTGATATGTTTGTTTTCTTAAATGGCGACCTTATTGTTTTTCCTGAGGTAGCAACCACTTTATCTGAAAACATTTTGAATGACATTGCTACCTTTCTATTTGTATCTTGATAAAAGTCTTTAAACAAAAAGATTGTAAATTGTTTCATATTTGAAGAGCTTATTTCCAAAATCTCTTACATCCAACCCCGTCATTTGACTTATTTGCAGCTTAGGTCATATCAAAATTGCTAATTAGAGCACATAATTCACTGCTAAAGAAATATCAATACTAACTGAAGTTTTGAACAGATAATTTTAACATATTCAAATTATATTAAATTTTGATGGTCATATTAATAGAGCTGTCGCTTTTTGTGTAGTATTAAAATGTACTAAAGATAATGCATAGAATCATTTGTGATGGCTCACCCCGAAAGGGGGGACTTTGCAGATGATATCACTTTTGATTTTATCATTTCATCTGTTAAAGCATTTTCTAAGCTTTAAAATGACACCTTACTTGTTGAAATTGATCAAAGCAATCAAGAGAAAATCGGCTGAAGTTTCTTATTATTTTCTTTATTTTTTGCTGCCTATTTTCACCAGTTTCTCGAAAAGTGTTCTGTCGCAAAGTCATCACATTTAAATAATCTATTATGTGATTAATTTAATAGTTCATAATGCAAGTATCAATTTTGGATTCTTCTAATACATTTTTTCAATTATTAAACAATCCCAATAGAAAAAAAACGTTTTACGCTACATATAACTTAGGTCGTTGGCCCATCAAACTGATTCAATTATGTTTCTGATATAAATTAAGTGATATAATGAGAAATGCCATTTATATTCTATAGTGGTTGCGGATCGTGGCTTAGTAGTACTATTTTGGGCGGAGGTCTTTGAATATAGAAGAATGAGTTTTTCTTCAAGGAAACCTTACTATTCTCTGGAGAATAACAAATTAAAAAAAATGACTTCGGAATTGGAATTTTAATTTACAAATCAGAAAAAAAAAACTTTGATGGTCATATAAATATAGAGTTGTCTCTTTTTTTCGTAGTATTTAAAAAGTACTAGAGATCATGCATAGAATCATTTAAATAATCTATTATGTGATTAATTTAATAGTTCATAACTCAAGTATCAATTTTGGATTTTTCAAATGCATTTTTTCAATTATTAAACAATCCCAAAGAAAAAAAACCGCTACATATAACCAAGGTCGTTGGCCTATCATAGTGATTCAATTATGTTTCTGATATAAATTAAGTGATATCATGAGAAATGTCATTAATATTCTATAGTGGTTGCGCATCGTGGCTTAGTAGTACTATTTTGGGCGGAGGTCTTTGAATAGAAGAATGAATTTTTCTTAAAGAAAACCTCAGTATTCTCTGGAGGTATACTCGTACATGGCGAAACGAGGGTCGAATACTTAATCAATTTCTGACGTTGCATTAGTTTTTAATGAAATTTTTGAACCAATGTTGAACATAATTATTACACAGTTAAACAAAAGAATAAATCTAAACCTCATAAAATGTACAGGTTTATTGGATCTTGAAAAATAATCACTTAACTTGCATCTATTAAAACAGTTGTGTTACAAACAAAGTGATTTCCTAAAGTATATACAATTTATCAGAAATTTTTGATTGTCGCCTTCTGTTAATAATCATAATGCGAAGTTCTTAAAACTGTCTACCTTTAAGCTATATAATTCATTTTTAAGAATTAGGATTCCCGTTGTTTAAAATATTATTCATATCTTTAACATTTTAGAGATAGGGCCAAAATATACTAACCGTTCTCTTTACCATTTTTGAATAGATGTTTATTCAACAGTTTTCTCATTGGATAAATAATCCGTTTCAATAAACTTACTCTCGCTGAATTTCACAATTTTCACTATTCATTTTGCCTTTGGCATGATTTATTCTGCAATATAACAATAAATATATCAGGCGTTAAAATAAGCAACCCGTAGACACAGATTTACATTACTTTAGGAAGAATATTGGTTGGTTAAATATAGAACACTGAAAACATAAACTAAACAAGCAGCTGCTTCACTAACTTTAAACTAGTCAGTCAGGTTAGTCCAGCTTGCCTTACTAACTTTAAGTTAGTCAAGCCAAATTTCAAACTAATATTGATGTGATTGTGATTGACTGACGTGTGAAACGCAGCTTTACTAGTTTTCAATACTGAGAGCTGAACGAGATGGCACAAAATAGTTTGAAAGTTTGACTAGTTTATGCTTAGTCAAGCTGAAATAATGACCTAAACTGATTTAAATATCAAAAATCAAATAAAAAATTCCGAAGAGCGCTAGAAGCATTTTATATAAAATTGACCTAAGTTTATTTTTTTACATGTTACACGTGTCTTTTATTCTTATTTTAAATAGCACTGCGGCGAATATTATAAACATTATGTTATGTTTATTAACTTGAGTCATGATGTAGTTTTAAAGGTTATATTTTCTATACAATGTACTTTGAGTGAAGTGTCTTGAATCAGCTGCTTCTGTTAGTATTAGCTGGGAAACTCACTAAGAAAAAACAACTTTAGGTTAAAAACATTATGCACATTTTGTATGGGGTGAACATGGCGTGTGACTTCTTGTCGAAGATATAAGTACACATTTTCCTACATGTAAGTTTGTGTAGGCGATTGACTGATACCTACTTCTTAGAAATAAATCAATTGTATACTCTAAGGTCGTTTCTATACTTTTTTGTGAGTGACCATATATGTGACCTTCCAGCCCGTATGAGCAGTAAATGCCAGAAACTTCATTTTGCGCTACAGGTGAAAATACATGTCAAGGTCATAATTTGTCGAAATCGATTTTATGACAGATTCACAATCCTAGTGATTACTACAAAATACCAGCAAAGTTTCATTTCAAGAAAATGATAGGAAATGTGAAATAAATTGGCATATTCTTAAGACAATCAACAGAAAATATAAGGCCTACTAAACTTTGGAACGCGTTTATCTCAGTTACACATTTTACTCCCTGACAAACTTTGACGGACCATAACTTGACTTCTGGAAATCGTGTGAAGTTCATTAAGGTGTCATTTTAATCATTAAAGCATGGTTTTTGCAAATAATTAAAAAAGTGAAAATGACAAGACCTGGCATTTACTGCTGGTTTGGGCTGGACGGTCACATATATTGTGCCATTTGTTTTCAGTAACCATCCGCAAATTATTGAATATCTATTCTAATAACTATAACACGTATGTGAGGAGGAAAATATATATATTTTATACGATCAATATGGATCATTGAATCCCAAAATATATGGAGTAGTTATCGATTTCCCATCATTAATAAATCTGCGTTATTATTAGAAAATGCACTGGCAGCTATTGAAAATGTTTAATGAGCGATTACTTGTCGCACCATATATGTTATTGCCCATGAAAAAGTAAAAACCGACCCTACGTAAGCGTCAAACAAATAACCCAAATCATTTAACAACTTGCATAAGAACAAAGTAAACACTGAACATCCATTGAGGCTTATCATCTTTTTATTAAAACAACTGTCGTTTGTAATTGATTAGTAAAGTGTGTTAAAAGTAATTGAAAGAAAAACCAAATCAATATTAAATTCAATAGTATCGAATAAACTAGGGTTATATGCGTGCAAATAATTAGAATCTAATGAATATTTGCCCTAGTTAGTCGGTTATGATAAGAGTTACGTTTGCAGTTACTATCGACACACCCTATATGCATTTTTTTATAATACAGCATTGACATAATTATGTGGAACGAAAAATCATTTTTTGATCTGGTAATCTTAAGTATATTAAACGTTATAACATGTTTATCTGGCTCTTTGAAAGATAAATATCAAATTGAATAGTACCAAATGAAACCAGGTTTATGCGATAATATTTGCTTTCGTTAGACGATAATTATCAATGTTGCATTTGCAAGGTAAAGGCTGCAGAGATTGATACTCGCTTCGGTAAGATGTATTATAATAGTTACTATTGGCACATTGTATATGTATTGTTTAATAGTAGCACATTTGGTTTAAAGGGAACGATTCTTTGTTTTACCAAGAATATCTGATCATGGCAATCTAATATTTCAAATAAGCATTATTATAAAGTGCTTATATAGCGCGTTATCCAAAAATGATCTTTATAATAAAGCAAGAGAAAACAACAACAAGATAACAAAATTTTAAAAAAACAACCACAAGTTAAGATAAATATTACTGGGGGTAATCTGACCTCAGTTGATTTAATATCAAAAAAAAAACAGAAGAAAGCTACCAGCACTATAAGTTTGACCTAAGTTTATTTAGTTGGTTCGTGTCTTTTATTCTTCAAATAGCACTGTGACGAACATTGTAAATGTTATGTTCTATTTAATAACTCGAGGCATGTAGTATAATGAAGGTTATATTGTACTTTGAGTCAAGTAACTTGAATCAGCTGCTTCTTTTAGTATTAGCTTGGAAACTCTCTTGAAAGAAATATTGCTTTAGGATAAGCACATTATGCACATTTTGTCTCGGGTGAAACGATGTCGTGTGGCTTTTTGAATATATATTTATCACTATCAGATTATTAAGAAATAAGCACAAATTATCCAGATAATTTTACTGATAATTTAGTCGTTAGAAATTGATTTTTATTCTAATTAAGTGCCAAAACCAACTCAACTCATTTATATAAGTATTTACATAAAAATTAGATAAAGACAGGGAAGCTTACACTTGATCATCTTTTAATTAAAACGTCTGTCGTTCGTAATAACACAGTGATTGTTAGAGTGTAAATTATAAATGTTTATTCTAATTAAGTGCCAAAACCAACTCAACTCATTTATATAAGTATTTACATAAAAATTAAATAAAGACAGGGAAGCTTACACTTTATCATCTTTTAATTAAAACGTCTGTCGTTCGTAATAACACAGTGATTGTTAGAGTGTAAATTATAAATGTTTATTATAGCTCCTTGAAAGAGAAACCAATGCAATATCGAATTAAATAAAACCATGTTTATTTACATGTGAATAATTTGAGTTGAGAGTGCGTGAATATTTGATTTCGTTAGCAGATAATTACATTTACAACGCGAAAGCTGCATAGATTAGTATCCGCTTCGATAAGATGTGTATAGTTTCTATTGGCACATTATATATACATTGTTTCATAGTAGTATATTTGGCTTAAACGGAACGACACTTCATTTTAGTAGAGTCAGAGTTACGTTAGATTTTCTCTCATAATAATTATAATAATTCTAAAAAAATCTTTACATTTTTCTCACTTTGTTTGGTGTTATAACACGCTGAAAATGATTCAGCGTCATGAAGGTCATTTGTAATTTTAAATGGTGCTTTAAAATTCAGAAAAAACACGTATTTACCAAATCAACCACGGTACACATTCAGGTATTTTCTTCGATATCATCCTAAGGTACCATGAGTTATTTTTGTTCCTTCTGCTGTACTTGTATTTTTGATTTTTGGAACTGGTCCTTAAAATTTCTACAGTGTATCATAATTTGTATTAACCCTCGTCAAACGAAGAGGGGGGTTGGTTACCACCCCCTTATGGAAAAGTAGCCATTGCCCCGGGCGCCATTGTGAAAAATATCTGCATGCTACTAAGCTTCAACTTGTAGAACATACTTTGTTCATTATCAACAAAATGATGAAAATACGATAGAATTTTTAAAGCAAAATTTAGAATTTTTGTCAATTTTGGCCGAAAATCAGATTTTGGCGAAATTTTTCCGACCTGAAGTACTTTTTGACGTCATAATTACGCAATGCCTTTCATTATTTTGTTATCAATGGAAAAAGAAGAGCCTGCCCTATACTGTGATATAAACAACCACTCTTTTTGCATGTCAATTTAATTTTTTAGGGTGGTGACCACCCTACTAGGTGACGACGTAATGGAAAATAGCTTAGATGGACAAGTGTTTTAAAAATGAATAATGAGCATATCGCTCTTACAATGGCAAACTTGAATAAGGGGAAGAAGTTTAACTTTAAGTTTAACTGGTTTACTATAAAATCTTTGTCCCCATGACATTTAAGATAATAAGCATTATCCATAGTGCACTAGTACAAAGTACATACGACCTTGATATGTATAATCATACGTAATATAACTTTTACAAATAAATAAATAAATTGGATTATATCTTGAACTTGTACTTTTCTTAAGATCTGACTGGCAACCTTCATCGCAAGAATACTAGAGATTTAAAGATGGTAGCCTGAGGTTTCTACAGCTACTACATGATGTTTTACAACAGGGATGACAAAACTAGCACCTATAATAGTACAGGTTTAAGTTTAACATAGGCGTCAGGTGCTGAGGCTATATTGGTTCATGTGAATTTTCATTATTAGTTTCCTTTAGGCATTCGGGTATAAGTCTTCTTGTGTTCAGTAAAGCACAGTGTAAACTGAAAACTTCGATATGCCGTTTTCGTTTTTCTCTTACACTGCTAGATTTTTAATTTCAGGTAGATGAAATAAATGATTTTTTATATTTTAAAAGCAGTGAAGGAAACAACGCTCAAAATATCAATTTTTGACCTTAATGGAAATACTTTGTTCGGTAGGTTTTTATACGATTTCAACGAAAGCTAAAATGATTAAAAACCACAACTCCATAATAAAATCCACGAGATTTAATTAAAATCCATATAAAAGCGTAAGCAAATTCCAAATTCAATTAAATAGTTTGCTGCGAAGCTTCAGATAATGTATAAGTTAAAAAATAAATTGCGTAGTGTAGTTCGGATATGGTATGTTTATACATAGATTTTTATTGCTCGGTAATCAGCAGGTATGCCCTGCGTTGTGATAACGAACCATACAACGTACATCAAGGTTAGAAAGTAATATCCCTTGGTAATAGAATAAATACAGCATCTCCGTATCCCTGGATGTTGTTGACTATTCAGAATACTCGGAAAATGCCTTTTTCATCATAATGCATAATGCAATATGATTCAATGTTTTATCTCCAAACCTTGTCTGACCAGGCTATTTTTGCGAAACATTTGCCCATGAGGGGTTATTGTAACCCCCCTATTTTCATATAAATGCTGAATCACCTTACAAAGGCGATACTAAGATCACCTAAGTCTTCATAGGCGTTACATAAATATCACGTATAAAGTACCTCCGAATCGTCAACCCACGATTTCGGACGATATGTGCATTGGCCACATATTCAAATTTTGAAATAAAAGAAATGATTATTCCCGTTAACACGGTTAATGGCAAGCAACCTTCTTATAAGAAGCTTAATAAATTGGCCAATTGAAAGCAATACGATCATGTAACCGTATTCTAATAATATAAAATATTAAGCACACCACAGTTCAAGGTCTAGACATTAAGGTGTTTGATAGACAAAAAAAAAGATGCATTAAGAATCTATGAATATGTACTTTTAATAATATTTATAAACCAAAATTAAGAGTTATATGCACAACTATTAGTATAATTTGTATTACAATACATGTACTCTTCACCATGTTCACTTAATGTAAAAAGACATAATGCAAGTGGGAAGACTATAATACTCCATGTCTAGGTATCTCGCTGTGTAATATTCTTACAATATGTCTTTTCATGTTTGTAGTCTTCATTTAGGCAATGCCAAAAGCAGTGCACAATATCAAATCTAAATGACATAAAAGGAAACCTTGAAAGCTTTTCAATCAAATGTATATTGCTAGCAATCGGGCTTGTGAATCACTTGAGGTTAACTTGGATGTAGCAGTGGATTATCCATTGTTATTCAATTTTGATTTGACTTTAAAGGTAAGAAATCAAAAGTCAAAATGTAAATTACTAAAAGAATGAAGAGATTTGTGCAGCGACACTTATAAACTAATTCAAGGCAAACATCCATAGAAATGATGAGTGGATTTAATTTATATTGTAATAGTCGCCTTTTCTACATAGATGTGTAACAATATTTAAGGGATTGAAAATCATTTCAAATTTTTCTTAATACACGTCATAATCAAGTTGCTTAAAGTGTGTTGTTGTCCCTCAGGATGATGTAATGACCTCAATCAGTTCAGGATGAACTCCATTACCGTCACAGCTTCAGGATAAAACAGTTTGTTGAATTATCATAATTATTATATTGACAACATTTTCATTATTGCTAAACCTATAGAGACACTTGTTTGTCTCTTGAAGGTTAACGTATCTTCCTGAACGGTGATTGCCTATATGAGGTACTGATTTGATGCCGAGGGCGATATCGTTTTAAATTGTAACGATAATGTTAATCATAAATACACATTTTTAACATTGTAAGAAGGAGATTGATTCTCAAGCATTACAAGTTTAACTAGGTACAAAATAAGACAATATCTAACCCTT
>JXSR01S072358.1:56381-70285 GCA_000969725.1 Ophiothrix spiculata
AAAAATAATAAAAAAATATTAAAATTGTATATAAAATTTGCGCCCAAATGGCACAAATTGTGAATTTAAATTTTGAACAAAAATCATGAAATTCGAGTCAAATTAGCTGCGAAAATGTTCATCAAAAAGGGGTGTTTTTCAACACTTTAACAAAAATATGAATTTTTCCACTGGCTGTGGGTTCATCCTTCTTGTAAGACATCAATAACTTAGTCTAGCCTAAAATCTGTTGTTAACATATGTACGGTATTGATTATTTAGTGATCTTGTCTTTTGAAGAAGTCTAGCTCATGAATATCTTACACGAAGGAAACACCAAAATACGCTAAAAAATTAGACGTAGGTGAAAACTCTGTCTACTCCCCCCCCCCAAATCTCATAGTGACCTGGGACAGGTTTTATGGTCCCACTAGTGACTATGTCGTTTTAATAGTACGTGTCAATTTTTCACAAGTCTACGAATCCAATACGACAGAAAATTGATACGATACTTCATTTTAATGTCCGGTTATTGGAATTCATCGCTTACCAAAAATCATGTGTGCCGTGCCTCTTTGCTTTCTCTCAGAAACAAAGTCATGACTTTGTCTTTGTTAAAAACAAAAAAGTCAAAATGTAGACTAGTCATGCTAAAGTCGCGTGAAGAAAACCTTTTCATTTTTACACGCCTGGTGTGCTGAGTTTAAAGTTCAAATGCAACTCACGCGATACTCGTGAGCTCGTGTGATTTGTCTGTTCTGTTGCTGTGTGACTTGATGATCGATTTGATAGGTTTGTTGTTCACTACATCCGGACCGATGGCTTCCGTATTGGGTGTCAGCCATCAGAATCACCATATACATTTTAAATGCAGTGTCATCAGTTAGTCATGAAAATGCCTCCAAAAATCTCATGATATATATGTCACCAAATGCCTCAAGGTCTTAGAATTGTTAATGGAAGCTATTAAAATAAAAATTGATCACTAACCTGATATTTGATTCAATCCACACATGCAACAAAATGAGATAATTCCAGGGGTAAGGCCCCAAAAAACCCAAGTTTTTCGATTTGGTCCCGCCCAGAATGAAAAGAGTTTTTCAGATGACTATAGTTAACAAAACAAGCATCGGCCATCATCGATGCTAGTGCTGTAGTTGGTAGTCGCCCCTGTTTGTAAACAATAATTTATTGGACAATATTATAAACAACTAACAAATTAAACAATTGGGCCCAATATTTTTGAGCTTTCCCTATGTTTCCCTATAAAGTACAAAAATGCCCTATAATTCCTAAATGTTGATAGCAAAAAAAAAAAGAGAAACAATGATGATGACAAAGAAGAGTGAAATGAAAAAATAAAAACCTGCTATTCTTTAACTAGTGTTTTTATATAAAAAAGTACAATTTTCATATCCACATGAAATAAACTGAGGGACACTTCCAGGTGTTCTTTGATTTTGGAAATAGAAACTTGTACTGAGTTGTGTAGAAAAGTTTTTTTATTACAGGTAAACCAATATAACTAGCAGAATCCTTTTTTTCTGCACAAAATGATGAATTAATAACTAGTTATAAATGTTTACCTTCGTAAAATATTTATGTCTTTTTAGTATTTTATCGAAGCAGTAAGAGGGAATCCCCGACTACATTGTACATGTACTTGGTTTGTTTACATTTTTGCTCTTAGTCTAGGGGTTGATGATGTGACGTCAAAACCTCATTTGTCGGTACCCTGGTTCCTGACGTGCGAACGGATCATTGTATATCAGTACGTTGTTGAAAAACAACTGGGTTCCAACGTTATTCCATGTGCATGATTTTCTTGTTGTGACCGGAGTTGAAAGGTTGTTTATAAGCGCGATTGTTTGAGTAAATAAACAAACTAAACGTAAACAGATCGTTAGCTGTAAAAATGTCAAAGAAAGGGAAACCGCCAGGGAAAAAGCCTTAGAAACAACAATAACCTATGGAAAATGACAAATCCGATGGCAAAACAGAGTTCTACAACTAGCCAGATGAAGCGAATTCAATTCGAGCAAGTGCTTCTCACATCACACATGCACACAAGTCATGATGATGGAGATCGCACGGCAGGGGATCATGTTAAAAACAAGAGTAAGCAGTGCAGGTGCGCAGTGTGCATGTATATAAATTTGTCCTGTGCATGTAAATTATGGTTTCCATGCAACAGTGCATGTAAATTTTTTTTGGGAAATCGAAAGTTGCATACAAGTGAGGTATATCCATAGAAATAACATTGCAAACAAAATCATTGGAACAATAGGCTCAGATAGGCTTTGTTCAGAGTTTATCTTCCTAGAATATTCTATGCCAATTTTGTGCAATATGTAGGCCCTACGTACTCGTTATTCAATAAAATTTCAGGCATATTTATTAAAACATTTGATGCAGTTGTGAGTTAAAAATATTCTAAACGATATCATCAAATCCCCATTCTAATCCCAAGGTGCATTTATGATTTTTGTCTCGCCTGAAAATTTTCAGGAAGAGACATAGCATTCCAATTTTCTGTCCGCCGTCCGGCGTCCTCAAATTTTGTCCGAAACCGCATGCCCTACGTTAATGATATTTGGTGACTGGGTAGACCCAGAGCCGAGCCTTTTTTCTAATAATTATAACCATTATGACCAACCACCTATAGATGAAAGACATGTACACTGCCTACTTTAATCTTGCTAGCCATAATGTTATACAAGATGCAAGATATCTGCTAAATAAGCTCCCTGAAAAACGTGTCCAAAATATTCAAACATTTGTGCTCTACGCAGTCCGTGTGTACGCGTAATTAAGAATTTAAATCACAGACAAAAATCACGCATGACGATCGTTATGACTGGTCATTTTTCTCCAGTGACAAGAACTTAGCGTAAAAATAGCGGGAACAACCTATCACATCCAACTGCATGAATTGCAGTGTGTTGCGTACAGCGCATAGTGCTACTTGACAACATGCGTTAATGAGTAAAAAACCTGCGAAATGGGGAGCTTATTTCGAAGATTGACTGTATGAGATATGCCACTCACTACTCTTAAAAAGATCACATAAGGTCAATTTTCCAAGCATAGTGAGTGTAGTGACCAGAGGTGTCCCTGAATTGAGGAAATGTTGTTTACATTTTGAGAAATTTGTGTTCAAATTTCCTATACAAAAGAATAGGGAAATACCCTTTTCCTTGAAAATTTCATACATTTCAGGCAATTGTAACTAAAGTGAGTGAAGCAGATGTGAGTGAAGCATTTAAAAAAATGTTGATTAGGCCAAAAAAAAAAAGAACTCTTAGCGCTATGCATTTTTTTGGGGGTTTTTTTTAGTAAAAAAGGCTACGCAGATACGGAAATACCCCCTAATTTTTTTATTGCATTTTTCAGCCTCTTTTTTTCGCGGCTGCGAACCAGCCTTTTAACTTTTTTTACCAGTAGTAGGAAAAAAAATGAAAATCTCTCAACAACCTTTAAAAAATAAGAAATGCGCTAAATTTGGATTTTTAAAAGGTATGCGCGCGGGAAGCTGAGACAGACTTTTTTTTTTCTTTGGCCTTACTGATATGCCAAGCTGATGCAGGTGCCCATGTGAGAACTGGGAACATTAATGCCCATAATATCTTGATCTTAGACGGCATCACATCTATGATCAACCAATAGTTGTGAATATCAAATCTTTTAAAATGTTGTTATTATTCTAATTTGTGCAGCTCATCATGGAAACCTCTGGGAAAAGCTTCATCCCTATGGTTCCATCCACACCACCACCAATTGATGATGGTTTTGAAGATGATGATGAAGATGACTTTGGATCATTTGCCTCAGCAGGATTTGGGAAGGATCTTGTTGGATCACCACCTGCTAAGTCTGTACAACCTTTGAAAGATAATGACAGACATTTTGATTTTAAACCTGTTGGAAATAGCTTTTCTGAAGATGGACCAATTAAATCAAATGGGAACAGTGGCGAGCAGGAAGATTTTGGTAACTTTGCCAGCTTTGGAATACAATCGCAAACTAATCCAGATTTAGGGAAGTCTGTTTCTGAAAATGATACCAGAATTGCTACCAATGATGGTGATTTGTTTTCTGAATTTTCATCTTCTAATGAACCTACTAAAAATTTTGAAACAAAACCTAATGGTGATTGGAAACATCACAATCATATAGAAAGCTCTTCAAATAATAATTGTGCTGGTGACAGTAGTATAGGTCAATCAAATCATATAGGAGATTTAGAAGAGTCATCAAAATGTGATGATGAACAAGAAACTGATTATTCTTTTAGGTTAAAATTATCCAGGGACGACACCTTGGATTTACGGCATCCAGGTACTTATGACATCGGAGATAATGATACGACAAGCGGTGATATAAATTGGGATATCCAAGGTGCTGCTACGCCTAGCTCAAGATCGAGATCTCCAGAAAACAGTACTTCAGGATCACATACACCATTGGGTGACCCCTCAGAACCAGCTAGTGCTGCTGATGAAAAAGAGGATGAGTTGACTCGGCAACCAGCCACTAGTGAAACAGAACAAGTAGAAAATGAGGTGGATCAATTTGGAGATTTTGCCTCAAATTCATCAGCAAATGCTGCTCCCCCCAATTTTAAAGATTTTACATCATCTGATACAGGAAAAGTACCATGTGATGATGTTGATAATTTAGGACAAACTGATATATCTGGAGATACATTAGAAAATTCATCTAGGACAAGACATGATTCAATGGGAGATTTTAGTTCAGGACCAAGTTGTCAAGATACTGATACGAGTTCACAAAAAATATTAAGCCAAGGAACGACTGAAATATCAAAACTAGATAATACAGCGTCTCAAGCTGTGGATAATAAAACATTCCATGAGGTTGATGATGATGATGAGAGTAGTATAGGTAGACCGGAACCCCCTGCTTTTCCCGATAATGATCACGATGAAGAGGAGGACGATGAATTTGGGGATTTTGGAACAGTATCAAAGTCTTCAGATGATTTTGGTGATTTTGGAGATTTTAAAAGTACAAATTCAAATAAACCTAGCACATTATCACTATCATCCAATGTTACTAGTAAAACTAAAGTTGAGGATGATTTTGGCAATTTTGAATCTAGTCCTAGTTTACCACACGCAACAGGGAATATGTCTTCCACTGATAAGACTGACGATGATGATTTTGGCAACTTTGGAGCATTCCAAGACTCTAAAGTTGCAGTCACTGCTGCAGGTGATGATGATTTTGGAGATTTTGGAGCATTTGAAGGAGAGAAGAAGCAAGAGGAATCATCTAGTGGATTTGCAAGTTTCCAGTCTACATCAAGTGCTACCTGGACTGCATCTCCTAGCAAACCAACTCAGGTATGTCACAATAGATAGGTCTTGTGTTATGGGTATTTTTAATGTTTCGAACAAGTATACCGTACGTCCCATCCAAAAAGATTAGGATTAGGGTCATGTTTTGATGAGACATAAAGCATACTCTTTTAAAATTGGTAAACAAATGTGTCGGCATCTATGCATACATGTGTGAAAGGATTAACTAGGGAAGTGTGTTAGTTGTGAAGATTATTATTATTTTCTGTTTGTCTTTCCATTTGATATTCATGAATGTGAAATCTCCTCGTTTTTGCTGATTTGTTTTTTTTGTGTTTTTTTTTTGAAAAAAATGATGCAAAATTTTAGCTTTTTCTTTTATTTCCAGTCCATTGTTGGCAATTTTCAATGTTTTTGAAAAGAAGTCACTGGTGACTGACTCACATCCCCGGATATTGCACCTTTTGTGGAAATTTAAGTTGTGATTGTAGTTGTACTATCTTAATCTTAATTTCCCAATCTTGGAAGAGAAATCAAAATTCCAAGATATTTGTTCAACAATGGCTTGTTTTTTATGTTTAAAAGTGATAAATCCTTGCACTTAAAAAAGTCCAAATACAGCTTTTCAAACCTTATGTCATTTTATGTAAATTTGCACTTCTTTTTATAAATTATGCATGTGAACTTGAACCATTTCTAGACCTCTTCAGCGTGGAGTGGTACCGGCAGCAGAATAGAGAGAATATTTCAGACCTGTTTCCCTGCCAGCAGCAGCAGCAGCTCGGGTGCAGTACCTAGCTTAGCCGATCCAGTGGAACTTCTTGCCAATTTGATAAATAGTGATATTGGAATGAAAGGCCAAGTGGTACAGGAGAAACAGAGCAGATCAAGGAAAAAGAGGTGAGGAGAGGATTGTACTTGTGTGGATGTATATTACATGTTGACATTACTCTGTTTTTATGACATTTGTATTTTTGAGACATTGTTTTTGTACCAGATTTATACATTTTTGACACTAGCATGTTATCTCTGTCATTCAAATTCAGACTTGACATATTTTTTTAGTAACAATTGATTTATTGATTTAAATCAAATTTATTGACAATATTGATCTGGTTATTTGTGACATGTTTCAGGCAAAAGTACCTTGCAATATCAGCAGTTGTGTGTTGTGAGCAAAGTCATGAATTAAACTTGCAAAAAATTTAACAAAATAAGGTTAAAATTAATCAAGTACTCTTACAATTTAAAACAAATAATTTAGTGATGCCCGTCACTGTCAAGTGTCAATAGTATTTCAATTTCAATTTTAAATTCTGAATTACCATTATTTTCCTTTGAATTCACTCACAAAATTAAAATCTTGCTTCTGTCACTTAAATGAAAACAATGATAACAACAGTGTCACATTATTTTGATAAAGTCATTTGTTGTTTGTTATATGTTGCACTGTTTTATTTTTCAATCTTATTACATGTAGCTGTAAATGACCAAATTTGATTTAGGAAAACAGTATTGCTCTCTAGGGATTCTAAGTCTGTAGTGTAAGTGGGCGTATTAATACTATTGATTTCTCGTGTAACACAGATTTCTTACACTGGCTATGTGTTACATATGTTGACTGTGCATTGACCGCAAAGTAATTGTGTCATCTCGTTTTGCATCTAGTACATTGTAACATTGCATAAATGAAATGTGAATATAATAATTTTTATGTGTACATGCATCTATACATTCTACATACGTGATTGACATATTCATTTAGAACTGAAATGAAAATTCATCCTTTTATTTCTTTTGTTTTAATTCGACTTTTATAAATAATGTATAAAAACTGAGTCAATTAATTTTCAACCAGATTAAAAGAAAATAAACCTTTTCGATTAATTTTCCAAATTATACAAGTTGAATTGGGTAGAGAATACTACCACGTGTATCAAAAAAAATTGTGCATGGATTTAAACTGATTTTGACCTTGATAAAAGCACCAAATCATAATTTTCTTGTTATTGTAGTAAAGCAGATTAAAATATCTTGCTTAACTGTGTAAATCCCATTGGAATGGAAGAAAAAGAGACGTACTTACAGAATTGGTCATATCTTTTTAATTTTTCATCCGATTTCCATCATTTTTTCTGCATTTGAAAGCTTATTAAATTTGCCTTACTACAATAACAAGACAATTATGATTTGGTGCTTTTATTAAGGTCAAAATCAGTTTTAATCCTTGCACAATTTTTTTTGATACACGTGGTATAACTATAAGGTCCTACCAACAGGGTGCTCCCCCTATTCTGTCAGGCACAGTTGTTGAATTTGGAGTACTCATTCCCTATTACTGTGGTGAAAATTACTGTGTGATGACTATGGAGTAAACCAATACCGATATTTCCAAAATATTTCGTGTTTCCACTCTGATTTATGGATATTTCTTACAATAAAGTTGAAAAACACATTTATGCGCAACATATCAAAGAAAGTGGTTGATGCAAAAAAAAATATGATTTAGCTGCAACGATGAATTTTGTAGACTTTGTCATTCACCTCCAATGCAATGTTTCACTCCAGGGAGTAACATGGAACGGCCTCAATTCACCAAATCAGAAGACAGGATTCTAGTTTGTGACATCGTGCATCCAACAGAATTAATTACCCATGACTTTGATTTTTTTTGATTGACCGGATTTATTTTTGGTATTGATACCCTCAAATGATTTGATCCAAAGTTGTATACTTTTTCATTATAACAATTTGTCCCAGGGGCCACTGAGTTATATTGGTGTACATATGTATGAACACAAAATGGGTCATTTTTTCCTGGCCAACATGGAAAGCACTTCTCATGTTTAGGGGTCTAAAATCACTGATTTTCAACAAAAAGGTGTGTTTTTTAAAACATATGTGGATCGTCATATCGAAAGGTACCTTAATACCGGCATAGTACATTACAAGATACGGGCCATTGAAGCTAAGCATAGTCAAAAATCACGTCCAAGGTCGAATTTCTAATTTCATCAGAAAGGTTATCATTGAAGTGAATTCTATCATATTAATCAGGTTCCAACATCCAAAACATAAGAAAAATGTATTAAAAACCAAGCTAAAAATCCTCTCTCCATTCAAGATTTACTAAACTAACTTTAAACTTGATTTTCTCAGAATTATAGTTTTCCGAATCAGCCCGATTCCTTTTACCAATTTGGGTGTAACTTCGCAACTGAACATCCAATAACCAAAATCAAGGTGTCATTTTAAAGCTTTAAAATCTCAGCTTTCAGATGAGATCAAAAAATCAATTTTGATTTTGCCGACCTTAAGGTACCTTTCGATATGCACAAAAATTCCACACAAATGGGTGTTTTTCAAATCCTAAAGAAAAAATCCAACATTAAGGCAACGAAAAAAAACCCGAACTGCTTTACGAGCCCAACCGACCCTAAATTTGCGTTTTTGAAGAATTGTTTTATTATTTTTGCCAGAATCAGCCAAATTTTTCATTTTCCCCCATTTTTTTTCGGATTTTTGTTTTTTTGGGGCAAAGAAAATTTTAGAAGAAAAAAAATTGCCCGACCGACCCTTCTTCAAAGGTCCGGTCCGCCCGCCCGTAAAACAGGTTGTTGTTTTTGTTTCGTCACCTAAGGGGTAAATTTTTGAGTAAAATTGCACATAAATCCTTGTTTATTAAAGGAAACTAGAACTTCAAGGGATATTTTGTAAACCTATGTTCATGCATGTGTACATTAATAATAGCTGAGTTGTCCTCTCCCTTTCCCAGGCAATTTGTTGAACAGGAAAGTACATGTGTGCATTAGATGCATTTGTTTCATGAGGAAAAAGTTCAGAGAAAGATATGCTTATAGATACCCCTAGTTCGCCATAATTCATCATTTTAACTTGTTTTAAGTCATCTATCTGAACCAAACCTTATAATATTGCTTTAAGAGTTGGAAGCAGTGTTCCGGCTAAGGTCACATGGACAACATTTGATGCTTTAGTTTGGAGAATAGGCATAACAGACTTTTAAAAATATATGAGAAAGACGTTTTTCCTGTCTATTTAGGCAATTGTCAGGTGAAGTCATTTTAGCACAAGCAACTCTTTGTCAAAATTGCTTGATTGGCATGAGCTCAAAAATCTTTGAGGGAATACTGGTTGGTAATTTATCTTGATCGGTACTTTCAGTATTGTTGAATTTGAAAGAGGAACTGTAATTTGAAATTCCGTAAAAGTGCATCAATGAAAATATAAAAAAAAACATTCTTGGGGATAGGACATTGCACTCATGAATGCAATCTGTCTATTTGATCCCTATAATGATTTCGGAAAAAAATTCTTATAGATGGCACTAGATGTTCTAAGATTTAAAAATAATGCAATTCACAAGATACTTGTAAATCTAGATGCCAAATCACGTGCCACAGAAAATTGCCTCATTCTGTTAAATTGCAAATTTCAACCTTCTTTCCAGATGGAATAATCAGAAATTTGGCACCAAAAGGGTTACATTTGAAACAAAAGATTTCCCAATTCTAATTTTATACATGCTCAAGGCTCGTTACAAAAATCTCATTATAACTGAAAAGAGCTGCAATACTTATTGCAGTAATACAAACTTATTAAAGCTGGAAACCAATTTTGTATGGGTTGCTGATTGACCTAACAGACCCAGTTCCTAGGGCTCATCTTCCACAAGCAAGGAAGACAGGAATCTTATCTTGTTTCATCTTGTTTTCCCCCCAACTCATGACACAGTGGTGGCAAAACAGTGTGCATTAGCGTGTGGGCTAACCTGAGCGATTTGGAGAAGACTCAGGCTGTCAAGTACCAATGGGCCGGCTCTGGTAACGGCAAGCTGCTACTGGCATCGCTAGGACTCGATTCCAGGAATATTGTAAGTGCGACTTTACCTTAATTTTGTTGCAGTGGTGTGTTTGTTATGCATCGGTGTTGTAATTTAATTTTAGATGGTGTACCTATCAGTGGGAATAGAGTAGGGAAGATTAAATTACTAGTGTGTCTCAGCTGAGGTTATTGATAGTCTGAAACTGTGATACATAAGGTTTTTATGATGTAAATAGTCTCTGCAAATATACCAGCATGCAGCACATTAAAACCATCAATGTTAAAAATCAAGGCATTTAAATACAAATGACAGCAAAAGGTTAAGAATTGATTGTTCAATGGTACTTTTAAAAACTACTTAGAAAAATGTTAAATAAAGAATCACACAAAATTTGTGGTATTTACGCACATATGAGATAACGGTATCTTTTGCATAGTGATTAGGAATTTGGTATGTTTTTTGTGATATTTAGGATTTACATGTGCAATGTAAATTTTGAAACTTGGTGTACTGTCTGTGTTGTCTTCACAACTTTGATTCGGCCCGGTGTATTTATTTGCTGTTGCCTATTACTGGTATTGATGAATATTGACGACGTTACATGAGGTGAAGTAGGGCATGTTTTTTTCCTGAGGTACTGGCTATGTGATGATTTATCCTAATAGTCCCATAGCAAGTACTGAGGGGAAATGTGTTGCCCTACTTCTCTGATACAGTGTGTATTCCATGTTATGTATTTGTTACTTTTATTACCATCTCATTTTGACTCTGGGGATGATGTTGTAGGGAATGTTTTATGTTACTTTATCGAACTTTGTTTCTTAGGATGATGTTGTATAGAAATAGTCAACACTACTCCCCTGCTGAGTTAACCAATTGGCACAATTATTTCATCAATATTTGTGAGGTGCAAAGCTAGACTCTGACCATTGTATGTACCATGTCGAGTCTCGAGTCAAGTCGAGTCAAAAGGGTATCGAGTCTCAAGTCGAGTCGAGTCATCCAGAGAAGGTGACTCGAGTCGAGTCTCGAGTCACAAAATGTCGAGTCAAGTCCGAGTCGAGTCGAGTCATTCGAGTCGAGTCATTACAACTCTGCCTGCTAGACTTGACTCTATCATCCATTGTATGAATTGAAATATTGATAATTTATGTTAAAATTAATAAATGATTCTTATTGGTAATAATAAGCAAGCAAAATTTGTGTGTTTTTGTTGCTGACACCTGTTGCTACGTTGGTTTCCATGAAAGCCAAGTGGTTTACCTACATATTTATAGTGGTGATAGCCTAGCACTGGTTTTTGTGAATTATTGATTAGCAATGGCATTCAGAGTCAAATGACTTCAACACTGCATAGCTCGATTCTATCGATATGTAGTCTTTACATGCGTTGTTAATTTAGTAAATCTAAAGACTGCGTATTGGTAGAGTCGAATGAAATTTTTTGCTGGACTCTGAATGCACCATTACAATCATGCATGTTTTGCTCAGAGTTTAAGATACAGTACCAGTGTCATAAATCGCAACCGGGGGAAGGGGGTACTCAAATTTGGTTTGGATAGGGACGTGCCTCTGGGAAAAATGAAAAGCCACCCATCTAAATAACCAGTTTTCAAGAAAAAGGTACCCACCCATATACTAAATCTCCTAAATTTTGAGTCAAATTAATCAAAAACCACATTTGCACTACTTTGGCAAAATTATCATAAGTTTTGAGAAGAAATATCCATCAAAATACCACATTTTACGAAGAAAAAGGACGGATTGAAATACCCAAGAGCCTGATTGTGCTACCCGGATTTGCAGCAGGTCCCCCCCCCCCGAATCGCATAGAGTCCTAGGTTATAATAGGTGTACTGATAGGTGAAAGCGGACCCACGTCATACGCAGGGTATACGCAGCACAATGATCTAAAAATAACTCGCGCTTGACTTCGAGCGCGGTGAAAACAATCAATACTTCAGCCAGTCATCCCTTCATTTTCTTTCTTTTTTAGCCAGACGAAAATCAGTGAAATGATGAGCTGTTTGTCATTTTGTTACAACTTGAATACCACACAACTAGTGGTTGTGGCTGAAACTAATATTTGATCAAATTAATTGTGCAACTATTTTTTTTAAAATCATTCACAGTGACTGTTTTTATCCAATGGTTTGGAACGATAATAAATGAAACGGTCAAAACAATTAAGTTAATTATCACAATATTCTACAAGCTTGATATTTAAAACCTAAAATGGCCAGAATATATATGAACATTTTAGGAGCAATTTGTTTGATTAAAAATATGTACTGATCATCACATATGTCACAATGATACAGCAGTTTTATTGTGTACTAAGGAAGACCTATATCTGGACAGCTATTTCTCTTTAATTTATTAAGATTTTACTGCCTTAAAAAAATGGCAAATAAATAAACAAAAAACCTTACATTTCCTGTTTTTAGAATCAAACTAGGGAAACTAAGAAAATAGCGAAACCTTGCCATCTCCTGCATTCTACAGGCTTCAGTTTTTAAGGAGAATTTGTTGTTTCCAGACAATCATATTTAAAATTGCAAATTATTAAATTACAGCCAATGGCAGTCTGTAGAAAGTGTAAGTAAAGTTTTGAATCGTAAAAGTTTTCAACACTTGTCCTCTCTCATTTACATGGTAATTCAGAGTTATGTATTCAATAGTTTCACATTACAAGATACTTGCACTGACAAATTGGTTCAATTGAAACAGGTAAAAACAGTTGGAATACATTAACTTACTGCTGCTATATTCAGAGTACCGTACCTTATGCTACTATTTCGTGGCTTCATGCCTACTTCTATTGCCAGGTTCTTTGATGGTATAACTGTACTGAGTATGTGTTTTTGTGGAGTTATATGATTTAATCTTGTTTGTAAATTGTCTCATTCTCAAATAACATGTGTTATAAATTTATGAATTGAAACACATTTGTTTGTATAGGGAGATGGAAAAAGACGTACAATTATATCGGTAAAGGGGGCAGGTTTGAAAAATAAATGATGGGTGCGAGGTCAGTCATGAGTGCAGAACTTTGAAAATTTGTGATAAATGTGCACAAATTTGGGTTGCAATAAGTGGATGCCCCCAGGTGGATATTGAGGTCCCAGGGAGATTGAGGTGTAAGAATATGTAAAAATGATGTCTTGATTTAGAAAATCTCTTATTTATTTGTCATGTTTTACCTCTATATATATGCCAGATAAAGTCACTTTAACAGTTTAGTACTATAAATAGTAGATGACCTTCCATCTAACTACTGTATATTACTGCTTAGCAAGTCTATAAAAGTAGAAGAGAAATTGTTGTTTTTACCTTGATTTTTATAAATACTTTAACCTAGAAAATAAAAATAAAATCCATATAAAAGTATACATGACTAGATATAGAGTGACATGTGGAACACAGTGGGGATGTTGATTTTTGACAAAAACTTGCGATTTGGCCCTTCACCCAAAATGTGCATTTTTGGTGCCACAATTGAGTCCCGCCATGGCAAAAATATGCAGTAAGTCAGCTCCTATACGTTTGCTTATTTTAGCTTACCCGAGTATAATATATTAGGTATGCTACAATGAGCAACATGTAGGAGCCGACAACTGCATCCTCTCTGGGAAGCTTAACTAAAATTTGTTTTGGTAAAAATTGGAAAGTTTACTTTTTATAACCTAGAAACAAATGTCCATTGTAATCTTTTTCAAATTGTTGATTCATTTCTTATTTTTCAAGAAAATTGCCATAAA
>JXSR01S072369.1:18750-33174 GCA_000969725.1 Ophiothrix spiculata
GTCAAACAAAAAGCAAAAGAAAGGTAATTTTGTCCTTTATCTGAATTTGCAATTTTCATTTTTAGGCCTTTCAAAGGCATATTCCCCCTTAATACCACCTTAACTACTTTGGCTTACTTGCAAGTGAGGTATTTTGATATTTAGGGTTTGAATTTGACTATGAAACTTTGCATGCTGTTATTATTAACGCTAATAAAACTTCAAATGCAAAAATCTCAAAAATGCCCCTTTAACTTATTAGTGCAAACTATAATAACCTGTGCTATATGTGGACCGCCGCGGCAAAAGGGTGCAGTTGTCTGCTCCTACATGTTGCTCATTGTAGCATATCTGATGCATACAAAAAGCATACATCAGATATGCTACAAGGAGCAACATGTACGAGCCGACACCTGCACTGTTTTGCCGCGGCGGTCCACATATGCCACCTAGTTCAATATGATAAGATTTACATAGTGATCATTATAGAGTACAATATTAATGAAACATAACTCATTGTATTGCATGCCATGTTTTGCTCTTAAACATGGTCTTTAACTCCTAAACCTTCTTATCATACCACTTTTTATGACCATATTTGGAAAAGCCGCTGCCGTGATATATTTCGTATCATACCCTGAGCGTGTCAGACGCACTTATATATCATGTCACTGAGCGCGTCGGAACGTTGCATTTTAAATTTGTAGGGATGCGCAGTACTATGTAGAGTAAAACGTTCACCAAAAGTGGTTCGTTTTTGTTAATTTTTGTGAAATAAAGCTTAAAAAGTTGAAAAAACAAATTAATAAATAGTTTAAAAATTAAGATTGACTTAGTGGTATGATAAATTCGTTATTTGGTTCAGCGTCGATATGTTATGGGAAATACTTGTGCGCTCAGTGTCATATCCGGCTCAGCTGCACTTCGTCCGGATATGACACTTCGCGCACAAGTATTTCCCATAACATACCTCCGCTTCACCCAATAACTAATAATATCTGCTTTACTGAATAGATGATGAAATGTACGTTGAACTTGGAAGTCATCATGATAACAATTTCTTAAAATTTCTTAGCCACTGTAGAAAACAAGATGAAGCAAATAAAGCAGAAACTAGAATGAAATTTAATATGAATATGTAACATTAGGCCTACAAAAATTAACTGTTTGTTTGCCCTCCAGTGGAAAAATTAAAAATTTTAGTCGGTCGGTCAGTTGATCTTTTTTTTACTCTGAACATACATTTTAAAGAATGATCTTATTCCATGGATTTTATCGCGAATACCAAGCAATGCAGGGCTTCATCAGAGATTATGGGTCATTACTTAAAGAGTAAATATGCATTTTATACTACTAAATGTGACTTTATGCTGCTATATTTTACATTTTTCATTGAAAATACTGAGTTTACATACTTTAGGTGTTTGAAGAAAATAAAAATAAACTACATGTAAAATACCCAACCCAATTTTTTGGCAATTTAGGGTCGGTTGCAGAGGGCAAACAAACATACTGTTTTTAGGCCCTATTGAACAAAACTACACATATTCCTATGTGACCGTTCATCTCAAACCAGCCATAAATGCGGCCTCCAGGTTTTACAAGTTCTTTTTGTTACTCCACGGCATATTCTTGATATGAAACTATCCAGGTGTTCTGAAGCAAGCATAAAGCTAGCTGAGCTCTGCGTTTATAGCTGATTCGAAATGAACGAAGACATATGATGTGAAACTTTGAATTTAGTTTAAAGTAATTTTTATAATTCGTCCCCATTTATATAGCATATGTATAATACAGCAATCTCTTCCTATCAAACATATAATATGAATCAACATGTACAAAATGGTAACATACAAGTAGCAATTTGGCATGGGGATTCATTTTTTATTGATTGCTATTTTGTGTTATCCAAAAATGTGTGATCTTAATCCTTTTGATCTGATAACACGCCTCAGCTGCCATCGGACTTGATGTCATCTGGAAAGACAGGGGAATCACCATAACAACAAAGAAAAGCATTATGAGCGCCCTGGTATTCCCAAACGCTAGGACAGCTGCCATCGGACTTGATGTCATCTGGAAAGACAGGGGAATCACCATAACAACAAAGAAAAGCATTATGAGCGCCCTGGTATTCCCAAACGCTAGGACAGCTGGCATCGGACTTGATGTCATCTGGAAAGACAGGGGAATCACCATCTGGCCTATCTGTCAATGCAGCCTACCGTTATGCTCAAGATCGGCACAGTTGGAACGACATCATCAAAAGGGTCACAACGGGTCAGTCATGACTCATAGGACGACGACGACGAACGCCTCGGGATTTCCCAAGGAGCTTGAGAACGCCCAGGTGTTCTAATTTATTAAATCTTTACTGCAATTCAGGACCAAAAGGGTTAAGATTAACTTAGACTGGTCTAAGTTTTAGTGCCTGGAGGCTGTATTAAATGTCCAATATGCCCTAAAATGGTATAAAATATGCATTATTTTGCCTGAGACATTTCAAATGGCAAATTTTGCCTTAAAAATATGGGTGGACAGATAGCTAAGTTGCTGACTTGAAAAAAACTTCAAACAACTTGTTGCCAGGAATTTTGTGTTATCATTCAGGTAAATTAATCTTACTTTTAAATGAGTTGCCACTGTATTACTACCATATGCAGCAAAGACTATTAAAATATTTCTTAAAGTACCGGTACAGGGGCAGACTAAATGATTGTTACAAATACTATATAGGCCTAAAACATACAATTTTACTTGCACTGCAGCATACACGTATCATAGAAAAATATGTTTAACATGTTTATGTTAAACCCAGTATTTGTTATCCATCAATCCAACTTACAGTATATTCCTTCCACTTTAGACTTGGCGTGCAAAGACATTCACTCGGTCGAGAGACATTCGCTCGGTCAAGTAACATTCGCTCTGACTTATTTGCTAAAACTGAGAGCTAATGTCGCACTGAGAGCAACATTCGCTCTCATTGCGCGAACATCGTTTCAATCGATGAAAGCGAATGTCACTCGCGCATGTTGTAGTACTTACTATTATCATTGAATATAATTAACAAACCCAAGAATATTCAGAGCAATCTTTGATGAAATTCAATCTGAAGTGTAGCGAATGTCGTGAAGTTTGTTTTAAAAGGAAATGTCGCTTCCTGTTGGAGCAAAGTTTTCTTGGTAGGGTGAACGAATGTCACTCGGGCTAGCGAATGTCTTTGGGCGCCAAGCCTTGGCCATTTGATCAACTAAGGTTGGTGACATAATTCCTCAGTCAGTTTTTAATCATAAATTATATGAAGTACAGGGCCCAATAAAAATTGCTTGCAACACCGCACTTAACATAGCAACCTATATTTTTGTTTGCTGCTTGAAGAATTATGCCACGGACCTTAATTGTGACGAGAAAGGGGGATATTTTATGCTGAAGAAAATATCTTAAAGCATTTTAACAAGATGGAAAAGACAAACCCCAAAATTGATGATAGGCTTTTAAAAATATGTTTGGGAGTTTGTAAATTTCAATTTTGGCCAAAGTGAACCACATCTACAATCAAATTAAAATAGCTGTGATCTCTTTCTCCATATCCAAATCCTAGCTCTTATTCACTGGTACTTTATATCAGCAATTCAAATCATGATTGATCTATTTTGCCAAAAGTTCTTCATTTCAACGTAATTCATGATTTTTCCAATTCTAATCATGTATAGCATATACACAGCTATTTTACCCAATGCATTATTTTTGCACTAGGCAAATTGAGCACAAAAAGTGTGAAAATTCCACTTAAACACTATATTAAATATAACTCTATTATGTATACATCATTTCCGCCATCACAGACATTTTCTTCGGGATATACACCAGATTCTCAAAATACCCAGCAAGTTCATCGACAGTGGTATCGTCAAAATTAAACTCCTGTGAAAAACGTGCTTGCTTTGAACAACTGCATTCCAAATGCCTCGGAGGAGGAGGCGGCGGACCACGTCTTGCTGCTGCAGCTGGCAAAAGAGTCGAAGAAGTGGATGGACCCCGGCTAGTGATGGCATTGGAGCCTCTTTCGAGCTTTAAGTTAAATCTTGAATTTACCGTGTGCATTTGATTTAGAGCAAGCTGAGGTTTATGTTGTTGGTAGCTCTGAAAGGCCTCCGATTCACTACTCAACGGTCTCTTATGATCTAATCTCCCCATACGATGTCGCCCAGCACGCCAACTTTGCTTGCGCATTCCTTTGCCGTGATGATGAGAGGGTATATTTTTCTTGGGTCTAACGCTACAATGCTTTTCAACTTTACTTTGCTCGGGCAATTCAGCTTCATTGCCTTCTTCTTGTATAGTAGCAAGAGTCTTAAAGCTAGCACCTTTGATTGACTTGCTGGTGGCCGAAAATACAGCGCACTCGCCCTTCGGAACTTGTATAACAACTTTGTCTATAATACTATTGGAAGAATCTTTGGGAGCTGGCAGCCCTATGATCTTTTGACGAGATTGGGGATTTTTACCAGTGGCAGCATATGGAACACCATCAGATTTGCTGATGCTAGACTGTTTGTCCAACGTGGCATCTGACGATGGTAAGGACGACGAAGTAGAAGTTCTTTTGACGCAGGGTTCACATATTGATGCAGCATCATCTTGGCAAGGTAGGGACGTGCTGTAGGGTTCGACACGATGCCGTATGAGTTGTCTGGTCGTCAAAGATTTGCGACCTCCCGTTTTTCTTGTCTTCTTGTCGCTGGTTGGGTAATCGGTATGGGGAACCTTGACACAGATGTTTCCATTTGAAGGCCTAAAATAACAAGAAATATAAATTGTGAAGTAGTATAAAACAGACTATTGAAGATGCATACGCCAGAATAAGAAAACCTGAACTCCAATAGCTCCCTTCTGTTAATTTCGGTAAAATATAAATGCATACAGATCTCTGAAAATGCTTTTAAATCACTAAAAAGCATTACCATGTCTATATCACAATCATAGTGTCACATTTGACCTTGTAGCTGACTTTTTAGACATTATAATTGCAGAGGGGAGCTCATGGAGTTGTAATGACTGTTTTAACACAGCAACTATTACTATAACAATTATCTAACAATGTCTAAGAAAGTCAACTACAAAGTCAAATGTGACACTATGATTAGATATTGACATGGAAATGCTATTTTAGTGATGTGAAAGCATTTTCAGAGATTTATATGCATTTATATCATATAATTTAAAACAGAAGGGAGCTATTGGAGTTGGGGTTTTCTTACACTGTCGTTTTCATATGTATTCAGGGTCAAATTGGCAGCCATATTAAAGAATCCATATTATGAATTAAATAAAGAGTCTGCTAAAGCATACATGATAAGAGAATAATTTAGATTACTCACTACAAATTTATTTGTATGTGTAAATCAAATTATGAAATTTTCCAATTTAACCATAGTTTTGCAAGACACTCAACATGATCCCTGGTGACTCTTCAAGATGTTGTTACCCTGATGCAAGGCAAGGGGCTATGTAGAGTTGCCATCTTCAAGCGAACCAGAAAAGCACACCTTAGGATGTGTTCAGAGTCAAATGATTTAGAGAATAAAAGATGGCGATTTTTTGTTTTGCCTGTCATCTATCGTCTCATAATGGATGGGCGTACATTATTTTGAGTAATGGGTGCCTCCGCAGGGGGTGCCCATTACGAAAAAATAATGTACGCCCATCCATTATGAGACGATAGATGACAGGCAAAACAAAAAATCGCCATCTTTTATTCTCATTCTTGGTCACAAATTTGAGTCATTTATAAACCAAAAACGATGTAAATTATTGTCAAAAACTATAAACATTATCATTGGAAAAATGTACACCCCTATTCAAACATGAAATATTCCAAACCCAGTAAAGCTGTTCGCGCCGGATGTGTGCGTATACCTGCATCGCGCCGTAATTTTGAATGCGCGGCTCCACTGCGTTGCACGCTGAACGCACTGTCATCTATCGTCTCATAATGGATGGCCAAAATTCCTTATTAGGAAGTAAAAACGCACTCAGTGACTAAGAATTCACCAATAATGTGACTTAACTTGCTTTTTTGTGATACATTTATGACTATTTGTCGACTTGAACTGTTTGCACACAAGTAGATTTTGAATTTGAAAGGTTCAAATACGACTAAAGACGGCTAAAGATAAATTTTCTGGGTGTGTGTCTGTAATATCTGTATGGGGTGTATGACTTTTCAAATTTTATGCCGTACTACCACCACAACAGACACTCTGAAACCAAACCAGCTGTGAACTTGGGATAATAGGAGTAGGCGTACTCTGGCAACCGAATAGTAATATGACTGAGAATGCGGCTGTCGAGCCAGTCAAGCGTTGTTCTTTGCTTACGCACAATTTGGCGGCAAAATGTATGATGCGTATTGAATTGTAGTCAAGTAATAGTAGCGTGCGACAGATCGCACAGCGGAGTCACTAGGCACTCGCGCAGCGTCGGTCTAGGCATGGCGCCCGCGTGGTGCAATCCCCTAACTTAGCCGGATTTTTAGGGTGCAAATAGACAAGTTTCCTATCTGTACTTTCTTTACCATGTTTACGCCACCAATATATCACCCATAACTAGATTCAGTGTTTATTTTTCAAAATTGAGGCCGTCTTTACCAGCTAATTCCTAAAATAAAATCAAAATCTTTTTTATCCTTTCCATCAAGTATCTTGGTGTTGAGTGTAGGACATCCCTAATTTGGAGATGGTGAGACCTGTGTATCCAAAGCCTACGGGGTCCTGACCCTTAAATTGTGGGCGAACGGCACACCCAATTAGGTGCTGTTTTTTGTCTGGTAGGGTATAGCTTAGGTCTCTGGTTTACCAAGTACACTTGACAAATCATGTTGTTTGCCTTGTCTGTTTTATGTCTGTGTTTTTGGCCTTTTTATCTACTCTGCTTTGTACTAACTGATAGGCCGCATTTCATCTTTTAATGGCACCATGAGGCCCTTTTCTTCAGTTTAAAAAAAAAAGTGATTTACTTGCTCATTTTTTATTTTAAATGTGTTGTTTAGATATCTGTGTTATCAGAAAGATAGAAAAGAAGCAAAAATTCCAATAATTGTGAAGATTAATGTGTCTTTATCTTTATCCCCAGGCCTCAATAAGCAACCTAGCAGCACTGTAAATTTCAGTGAGGGACGGGTTAGACTCCAATTCCTGGCTGCTTACCGGAAAAACAAGCCAGACACCCCAGGTAAATTTTGCCATTTTTTGGTGGTTTTTGACATGAATTTTGAGAAAAAAGACATTTCAGGAGATGGCACTCAAAGGAAATATGTGAAAATCATGGTCAAATCGAAGGAATTTCCATGTAAAAACATAGGAAAAGCAATTGGTGGTGTATATCCAGTAATGTCTAGATTTTAAAGCTGGTTTCAGAGTGTGTTGTAGTGATCGAATGACTAGTGTGACATCAAAAATTGTGGCAATATGCAAATGTGTCATAGGACAGCTCAAAATTGCAAATGCTTGGGCATTTGCCACAGCTGCAAGCTAGGCTGGTAAAATAATATGTTTGTTTCCAGTAACCCTTCCTTCCCAAAAAATGCACCCGAAAAATGTAAATTTTATCACTTTTTTTTCACAAAATATTTCTTCACCGCCCCAGTTTTCCCTCGGTACATGTCGAGAGATGGCCTCCTTACGGCAATAATTTTGAGAACTGATGACGTCCATCCGCCGTCTTTCATGTAATCAGATATCCTGAAAATGTACACAGTGAGATCAGAGTCTTCTTAAAGAAACTTAAAATTAATGTTTTCAACAGAGCTAGTCATATCTTTCATCCAAAAATTGTTTTTAAAAGTACGTATCTGATGTTTTTTGTAAGCAATATAATTTTTGGATAAAATAAAATATTTTCCCTTTCTTCCATCCCAATATTTTGAAACTATAAAATGTGTTCCCTTCCTTCCTTCTCCATGTTTTCAAAGCATGTTACCGGAAACAAATAATTAATTTTACTTGGCCCTACAACTGCAACAACTACTCTGAAACTCACATTGCACAACTAAGTCGCCAATAGTCGAAGTCGTGACTATTTGTGAAGGTCATGACTATCAACTATCAATGACTACTAGTCAACTAATTCATTTCTGCTACAAACCACACAACCACATGAGTTTTCCTTCAGAAGTAAAATGTAGAGATTGCATTCAACTGTACATATTTTTTTTGAACTTTAGTTATCTTCAACATGGGTTAAATTTTCTTGAAGGAAGTTATTAAATTTGGTCAAAACTTGAGCTTACTGGATGATAAGTTCATGTTTTGGAAAATTTTCCTGTGCCAATCAAACTTCAATAATAGTCGCCAAGATAGTCAAAGTCGTTACTATTTGATACAAACTAGTCGACTCTTTAAAAAGTGGTAGTCGTGCAATGTGATCTGAAACCATCTCGCACCGAAATTCTATCCCTGAAACAAACTCAGCCATTTTTGACTGTAAAATTGATTGAAACTTACCACTCTGGGTCTACTCTCAGTTTCTTGAACATCACTTGAAGTGAGTCTTCCTCTTCTACCCCTTTCCCTGCCATAACGCTGGCTTACTGTTGCTACACTTTTCTGGTTACACGGTCTTTAATTTTGGATTCGTAAGAAATTCAATATCTGTAAAATAAATCCAGCAATAACACAACGTTACATTGAAGTCAAACAAATGATTGGAAATGTTGGACTAAGGGTGCGTTCTCACTGTGATGTTTGGTACTAGGTCGTGGTACTCGATGCTACATCGAGCCCACTTCCTTACCCAGTGAGAACGCATTTTAAGTGGGCTCAGACCTACATCCGAGATCGGTTCCGAGACCACCTCATATAGGTAGTCTCGGTACCAGGACGTGGTACCAAATGCATAGTGAGAACGCGTTTGGCATCGTAAGTGGGCCCGGCTCACATTCACATGTACTACACCTATTGCAGGCTAGCTGTATTTTTTAAAATAGTAAACGTCAATTGCATTACTTTGAATTTGTTTCATCTTTCCTGTGGCTTGAATTTTTAAACTGTTTACCACACATGGAATTGATTTCTCACTTTGTTTATATCTGTACAGCATGTTATGTTTTAATTTAATATCATATTATTTTAAGTGTAAATTATATCGGGTTTTTTTCATCATTTTAAGTTAGTGTAAACTATATTATGAAGTACGGTAAGTGTGCAATCTTGATGTTTTATATATACATGTACTTTTATAAAGGTAATATTTATTGTAATTTAGTTTTAAGCCACTAGAAATGAATATATCCTGGTAAGTGGACTCAATACCACATTGGCATTGCATTAGGCACGGGAGGTAGTACTTTATTGCGACAGTGAGAACAGGAAATCAATGTGGGCCGAGCCCACTTGTATGTGGACTCAGACCTAGGTCTGAGCTCACATGTTCAGTGAGAACACGACCTAATTCTTCACAACAACATACACGTACATGTCCAAGGATTTTTAAAAAGTGAAACTGTGTACTCATTTTGCACTGGTCAGTGGGGTGCACAGGATCTTTTGACTGGGGGGCACAAACTATAGTTTCCCCTGAATGACACCATGAGAGCTGGGTATGATTGGATGTTTTAATCACGTGCATAGCGCACACAAAAAAATCGGTTAAACATACTACAGTGTGTCCCAGAATGAAGTTATCAAGATTTCAATGTAGCGTTATTCAAAAACTAAATTATCCCCAGACAATGAAAGTTGGTGACAATTATGCCTGATGTCTCCACTTGCTTTGGTGCAAAAATAAATAAAATCCATGCATTAATTTTCTAGACGTGAGCGTTTGAAGCTGCAGAGGAGTTTGGACACTTTTCCCAGTTTGGAGAAGTCGTAAAAATCCAGTGGTGATTTTCAGCGGAAGTATGCGAGCAAGGATGTCATCTTTTCCCAACATTTCTGTTTTGTTTCACATGTTGCTTCTCCTTGATGATGCCTTGGAGTCTTAATGAAGGTTCAGCTGAATGTTAACTCGGCTTCTACCATGGTGTCAACATGCTTCTTTTTTGCAGTTCCTTCTGCCATCTGATACCATAAGCTTTATATTTCCTGACATTTTTAAGATGGGATATACTCATGCAATGAGGATATCCGACTCCTGGAAATGTTAAATACATATTTCCATTGTTTCAATGATACCAGCACTTTGTAGATATTGGTCAATCATGAAACTCTTTTCTGCATTGACAGATGAGGTGTTATGTTTGCTTTGAAATACCATATTCCTACAACCACTGCTACCAGGCCTAGGGTATCGGCCCTTTAGCGTGCTTTCAAAGGGCCCGCTAAATGATTTTCCTAAACAATTACTTTTAAATTTATTAAATGATTTTTACATATGAAAAGGAACCAGATTTAGGTTAAAATAATCTTGAAAACAAAAATATTATCATGATTATGTGTGTAAAGATGGCGTTCTTCGTTGCCGTGGAATTTTTACAACTTACCCAAACTGGGAAAATGTCCAAACTCCTGTTGAGCTTCAAACGTTCATTTCTAGACAACTAATGCATGGATTTTCTTTATTTTTGTACCACAGCAAGTCAAAACATCAGACATGATTGTCACCAAGTTTCATTGTCTGAAATAATTTAATTTTTGAACTATGTAGCGTTGAAATCTTGATAACTTCATTCTGGGACAGACTGTATACATGTAATTTCGGTCAGTAAATACAGCACACCTGAACACTTGAGAAGTGCTTTTTATAGCACATCAGGTATGGCCAAAACACAATGAAGTTGTGTCCCAGTGTGAACGCAACTGCTGTCTTGCTCTAGAGCGTCATGACTATTATGTGTGAACACAGCCTAAGACTGGGGATATCAGACCCATACTGTTTACAAATGTGCTAAGAATTCTTAAATGATAATGAACACCTTTTGAACAAGAAATCCTAGCGGGGCATGGGTAATATTGTGAAAAATGGGCTAGATATTTGGAAAATTTCTTCGAAATTCGTATCGTACCTTTTTCTGCAAAGTGGCCCGGCCGGTCCCAACAAAATTTGTTGGAGTGACACACGCCACCCCTCCCCATCCCCCTTCCCTGCGCCTGAAACAAATACGAAACAGCAACAGAGCATGACAGTTTGGCCACAATGATGCCACATCCCCCCCCCCCCAAACAGGAACATGAGCATCTTGCATTGACACCTTTTTCATTGAAATCGGCCAAAAAAATGAGACAGTGCAGGCCAAAATTTAGGGTAAACCGGTGTAAAAAGGCCCGCCTTTGAGATTTTTGCTAAATATCTCGGATCAGCTGGGAGAATCTTGGATAAAGTTATGTGGTTTTATCCATTACATGTCTTTTTTATGCAAATTATGTTTCATCAATATTTTATTGGTAAGGTGACCTTCAGGGTGATTATAAAGATTTTCACATGTTCTTTCTATCATTTGGACAAGCCTACAATTAATAATTTCTGTCACTTCCTCTTTGTAAAAAAACAAAACATGTGCCAGCCATTTTGACAGACAGTGTCAGAGAAAAGTGGAGAAGGAAATTACAAGCTTTAAAATGATGTATCACTTGCCAACATTGCTCAATTTTTTGCCCAAGAAATATCAATATTTCCTTTGAAAATTCCTCTGTTTTATACTGATTTGTGGCATGTTCACGAGGCTGTAACTCAATAAGTGCACTGGCGACTTTGTCTGAGTTTCGTGGGAGCAGGTCACAAATGCTCCTTCTTGGTGAAAAAATGGCAATGCCAGGGACAAAATTTTTGCCCAAATTTGGGGATATTTCAGGACCCGTTTGTCACCCACAACTTCCCCATTTCTTCACCGTTTCAGATGGTTGGCCACTCATTTTAAAGGGAATTAATATATCTTTTCAACTAACATCATTTTGTTGAAAACAAATGATTTTCAAATTTTTATGAACATGCCTAGATCATGACATTGTCATTGACAAGAATGAGGTACTTCTTCTTCTTCTTCCTTGATAAGTGTAGACTTCAATAACTGAATATTATCACACTACAGTGGGGTGCGTGCTCCAAGTCCAAGGTAACTTCAAATTTGCAATATCCATCCAAAAGTGCAAACATATTTACAGTGGTGCAGTTAAGAAAATTTACAGTGGGTGCGGTTAAAAATCAGGATACTGCATGTTTACTTGGAGCCAGTCCAGTGCTCGATTTTAGGAAAAAAGGTTACTTGCACCTGTGCATGTAGTTTCAAAAAGTTACTTGCACAAAATTTATCTTACATGCACATGGCAAAACAATCAACTGACAAAAATTTATATAAAATCATATTGCTGGGGATTCCAAAATGTCAATGAAAGAAATTTCAGTCTCCCTAGCTTTCAATATTGGTAGCATTGCCTTTATCTCCCATATATCTGCCATATATTAAAGTAAATTACAGTCTTTGTCTTTCATCATGGTAAGTAAAAGACAAAAATTCACAAAAAGGCTTGAGTTATGGAAGAAAAAAATAGATATTTCAACATTGTTTTGGTGTAAATTATACTCTGCATCAAACATAGTGATTGCAACTTTAGTCACTTGCACCTGTGCAAGTAGGTAGAAAATCTTACTTGCACCGAGAGAAAAGTACTTGCATATGTGCAAGTGTGCAAGTGTAAAATCGAGCACTGAGCCAGTCCTCAATGCAGCCTTGAAAGCATCGAGGGTGGGAAAGTCTATTAAAAGGATCTTTCTCCAGAAGGTTCCAGTCCCTTGTGGTGCGGGGGATACGTCTTGAATTGCTACTGCAGAATGGCGTCCAGAAGTGGGATTTGTGACCTCTAGTACTTGTTGACAGAGTGGTTAGGAATTGTGTCCAGTCCATGTCTACATTGTACCAGGTTGAAGCGTATCCTGTAGAGCATTGAGAGTCGGTCTTGTTGACGTCTGCTCCAGAAGGTCGTTTATCATTGATATAACACTTGCATGGCGATCCTAGTTGCCTGTGACAAACCGTGCACATCTGCGCTGGACCTGTTCTAGCTTCCTCTGGGTGTGTGGGTCCCATGTACATTGAAGACAATTCGTTCGTGCACCTCTCTCATTGAAAACACTGTATTGAAACATGTTTCACGCTTGTTCACTGACTCCTGAAAGTTCCTCCGAAAATCTCATGATATACGAGAACAAATGCAACAAGATCTTGGAATCGTGGATGAAACATGTTGAAGAAATGAATTATCACTAACCTGATATTTTAATAAATCCTCACAATTGAAAAAACGTTTCAACCAATGTAAACACATCTTCAAACATCATTTTTGTGTGACAAACAGCTATGGGAAGTGTTAAATAATAGGTAAATTTATTAAAAATATCCTTTGTCATGTTTGTGGAGGGTTGCAGTTCGTATTTGATAGCTATGATAGGTCCGATCAAGCACACGTCAAGAGATGGCGCCCTTCATTTCAAAAACTGTTTGCCCACTTGTGACATCACAAGTGGCCACTGCTCATTTTCCCATAGAAAACAATGCAAAATTTTATACCATTTTAGCTTAAATGAGCCTCACTTTCATGACTTGTAGTTGAATAGATGTTGTTTATTGGTCATTTCCAAACACAACCCTGTATTCGTTTCATTTCGTAACAGGATTTAAAAGGGATAAATTTTGAAGTAAAACATTTCCCCATAGACTTTCACACTTAAGAAGTCTGCTGAATTCTGCAGACTTACCATTGTAAAATCTGGCCCTGATCATACGGTTTTTGGCAATTTTGCAAAATCTTCATTTTACTCTAACTTTAAAAGTACTTAACCTAGAAAGTTGGTTGAACCACCATTTTGTTGCAAATTTTGTCAGCTTTAATTTAAACCCACTTTTAAGAAAATATTTACATTTTCTAAAATTTATGAACATGCCTAGCTATGATCATTTTTGGGGATATTGGGCATGTGCACTTATGCGCAGGTTTTATTGCAGAGCTTGCTTCTGGCTGTGGTGCCAATACCACAGCCAGATATTTCGGGTAAGAGATTACGACTGATAAAGGCACAAGTTGATCAAGTTTGATCATCTACATAACCCATACTTAAAAAAAGATCAACCAAAACGGGAAAAAATCACTACCGGTATCTGCAAATTTATGCAGTAAGTAAGAATCGTATTAAAGTACTACATCATACATCGTGGTAAACAAAAACATTGTCCATACGGTAATATGCCGGTATGCGTCTACGTCTATTGTTGTTTCAAATAATTCTCGGACACGAAAATGTAGAGCCCCTTGGGCCTTGCGTAACACAACTGCGTGTGCATTTTACGCGAGTACACAAGCTTTTCAGCCATATGCGCGATGTCGCGGTAGTGTGGATTACTAATTGGAAACGGTGTTGCGTACTTGCCGGTGTCCCGTTCTTGTCTCAACTTGTGGATACGCAGTGGCTGCATTCAGAAATCAACTTCGTGTCCGAGATTTATTTGAA
>JXSR01S072369.1:52841-64348 GCA_000969725.1 Ophiothrix spiculata
ATCAAAGTATAGAAAGTGTCCATGCATGTGTTGTGTGCGATCTTGCAGTATATGTGCCATATTGTGAAACATTATTGTGGAACATGTTTCACAGATTGGCATTACATGTATTGTACTATTGTGAAAAATGTCTTTTGATTGGTATTAAAAGACAATAGTGGAATTTTGGAGGTGATCATGGTTGGTGAAGCCACACATTAAGGTCATTTCAGAAACAAAGCTCCTTGTTTGCGGGTTTTTTACTCATCAACACTTGTTTTCAAGTAGGAACCCTGTGCAGTACGAGTCCCACTGAATGTGATCGCAGGGACTTCCATTTGAAATTTGAAGGGGATCTATTAAAAGCTCTCCTAAAGTTCTTTAGATGAGCAGTTAAGAAAATCTGGAAATTTTGATGTTACTACCATCTTGCAAGGCGCTCTATTAATTGAGCTCACATAAAAGCATTTGAGGGGAGCAGGGTGGCTCAGTAGAGCTCACTCCCCTCAAATGGAAGTCCCTGGATCGCCAAGCCATGCCTTTGTCACTGGGGAAAATTGACCATCTATCACGATCATCATACACAATGTCAGGGCTCAAATTAAGGTTTTAGGGCAGGCACGCAATTTTAGCTAATTTTAAAAGGGCACCAAGGCATTACATGTTTAAGCTGTATTTAGTTTTTTAGGGCACCAAGGCAAATGGTAGGGGCACCCACAGCAAATTGCCTTATTGCCTTAGGTTATTTTGGGCCCTGTCACAAGGAAGCTTAACATTTTGAAGATGGAATAATTTTATATTAGTGCAGTCGTGACATTTTAAGCACAACAAAGCATCAAAACAATCATTTAAAAACACCCTCTCATTAAAGCCCATACTAAAATCCCATTGGAAGCAAGGTCTTTTTTTGTTAAAATTTTGTATGAAGTCAACATACAAATTAAGGCCAAACCATAGTCGACCTCCAAATAAAATTTTCGCTTCCAAACATTTGGTTGTGACGTCACCAAATATTAGCCATTGAGTTTAAAGTATGAACGGGTAGCAAACATTTGGTCCAATGTATGGCAATTCAATAGCAAGTGCAATCTAGCGCGAAATTTTACTTGGTCTCGAGTCGTTGTTGAAGTTGTTTTGTTTGGAGTCACTCGTCATTTTGACGTCACGACCAAATGTTTGGTAGCGAAAATTTTGTTTGGAGGCCGACTATGATTTGGCCCTTACAGGCTAAATTCAAGAGTGTGATCAATAGATGAATCCAAGTGTATTGATCTGTGAGTGTGATTGAGACCTTGTCCAGGGTGTCCCTTTGAAGTCAAATCATTAGCGCACCCAATATTGAAGTTTTACTGTCAAATTGGCAATTAATTTGTTTCAAATCAGGAAGAAGAATTGAAGTATTATGTTGTGTAACAAATTATGAAAAAATGTAAATGGCTGATGGGAGTGTTGGTTGCCAAAATAAATGACACCAGAACATACATATAAGTGGTGCTCTGGCAAAATGAGCGGAAAGTCGCGATTGAAGATTTTGAATAAATGGCTGCTAAAGTAAAAATATGATGAAACGATCAAATTTCGTTTTTTGACATAAAACCCCATAAATGCATAAGTTTTAAACTAAATCTTGCGTTTTGAAGGTCAATTATGCCGGAAAGTGCAATTTGATCGCGTTTTGCTATCTTACACTATAGTAATCAGGAACTTTAAAATCGATTTGCGACAATTTTTTACTGTCAGATTTTGAATGGACTGCCTTGTATTTTGATATCTGAATGAAGATTTTAGAAAGAATGTATGACATATTATACATTGTATATCATTCGAAAGCTTAGATTATAGAGAATTAAAATATGTCATAAACTCAATTTTGAAAATCGTGACTTTCCGCTAATTTTGCCAGAGCACCACTCATGGAGACTTGACTAGACTTGAAGTGAATGTTTCTTACCAGTCTGGATTTTCAAAAAAAATTTGGTGATGGAGGTCCTTATTATTTTCATACTCCAACACCCTGCGGGGCAGGTTTTTTCTCCCCCCGACCCTGTCGTTCCCCGACAATTTTTTTCCCGACCCGCCCGACCCGATAAAAATTTAGCTTGCCCCCACCCGAAAGGATTTTTTCTAGACCGGACCGACCCGGACCGGCAGTTTTTCATGATATCCCGGTCAAGATGGATATTTTTCCCCGACCCCGAGTTACCCTGAATTTCAAGTCATTAGAATGGTGTTTAACAAGGATTAATATTTATGACATTATAGACACAGCTATTAATTGTTGCTCATTTTATTTTTACCCCGAACGACTTTTAAGTTTCCCGGACAGAATGTAAACTTTCCCCGACCTCTAGTTACATTTCCCCGATCCGGTTGACCCCGGTAATATTTTTCCCGGACCGTACTGAACCAGAAAATAGCTCAAAAAAAATTCCCGACCCGGTTTCGGTCCGGGAAAATTCGGGGTTTCGGGTTTCCCTGCAGGGCCTTAACTCCAACAGCTCTGTTGACACATTCTTAAAATCGAGAGGCCTTTTTTTTCAAAATTAGTTTAAACTAAATTAAAGTGTGTGAAATGTGTCTAGATAATGATCATCTACAAATGTAACACTTGAAGGTAACTTTAAAACACTTTGATTTTGCAGGGACTTTATTTTCGCAAATTTGCAATATATGTAACATTTTTGCGAGTATTAAATTTTGCAAATTTGAAATTCTGTAATGTCTTCCGAATTCAGAATTTTTGACCAAATATTATCTTCTAGTTTTCTATGTTACTAAAAAACTTATGATATCTGCATAAAAAAGGTTCCACGTATTAAACATACTCCTACTTAGGGGCACACCATTAGATTTCCAGGGGGGGAGCAGGAAATTTTTTGGGAAAAAAATTCCCCCTCCACAGGCAGAAGAAAAAAAAAATTCCCCCCTGGACATGGAATAGGCAGAAAAACAGTAATTTCCAGTAAAACAAAATTCACCCCAAAATGGGGCGCAAAAAAAAAATCAACCACAAACCCAACTTCCTGCTCCCCCCTGAAAATCTAATGGTGCGCCCTGTAGGTTTTAAGTTTTCATATGTACTTCATTGTATCCTTGCTCTTGCAGGAAAAATTCAAAAATTTTACCAACAAACAAAACTCAATAGACACTTGGACACTGCAAATCGATTGCGGACCGTCAGACTTGTTTTTTTGGATATGGACAGTGTTCGATTTTCCACCTGCTCACCTGCACAAATGCAGGCGATTTTTAATTTGTGCAGGTAGTTTTTCAACCCTACCTGCACATGTGCATGTAACATTTTGGCCTTGTAACTTCTCTGTAAGTAAACTAGAAAATGTCGTAAATCAATGTCCTTCAAACTGATGGTATATCTAGCTTTTCATCTCTAAAAAAGAGTACATTTATTACGTTTTCCATCGCAAAATAAACATAAGTCCATCAAATTATCGGCACTGAACATCGTAGATATCGGGGAATCCCCAATTACCAGCATGTACTTGTCTCCCTACAGACTGCTCTACCAAGTGATCATAGGCGTATTTTACAGCGATGCTGTGCAAACTTCTAGAGATGAAAGTGTAAACATGGAGGGGTACCACTAATGAGTAATTGCCTAGAGCAATTGCCGATACCCTCAACACCACGTGCTCAACACGCCGCTGAGGTGAATACAATACCTAGCGACGCCATTACGTAAATTGCATAATGCTATGTGTGTAACAATATGATACTGGCAAACATGCTGGGGTCTTGGTGTCATAAAATTAAATCTGTCAGAACAAACTTCATTTTCTGATAATAAACTAAGGTAACCTTGCTGCAAGTGAAAACGACATGGACATTATAACTTTCCTTTGAATTTTTCTGCAATATGGTGCTATGTGGGTAATTCTGGTGAAATTGCGTACGTTACAATGACACCAAATTGTCAACAATACTCCGATAAACAACTTCCCTTTAAACAAATAATGGGTTTTGTTATTGTTTATATCTTTCAATTAATGTCGTTTACCATTTTATACCATCAAAAAAAATTTGCATATTGCGTTAAGTGCCCAGACGGGCCGCAAAGTTATGACACCGTAACGAACATAACTTTTTTACCCTAAATTCTCATTGCTTTCATTTTTCAGGAAATGAATTTGGAAAAAATCAAATGGAATTTGTACAAAATAAATTAGAAATGTTTTTTATTGCACTTTGAAGCACCAGGGTATCTCTGAACATTAATGAGGTCCAATATGAAACCAATTATGTTCGTTACAATGACACCAAAACTCATTGTATTTACTGGCATTTCACCAAATATCTTATTGAAATGAACTGTTTTACAATCACAGAAGACATCTGCAAGAAATTTTAATTCTTTTAACTTGTTTTTGAACAAATTTTGACTGAAGAAATACATGTAAATAAAAATAAACTGATACAAACAACTTCAGTTCGTTACAATGACACGACACAAAATCACCATTTTGTATTTGTTGTAATGAATACAACAAAATCATTGCCCCAATCCTCCTTTATTTCAACCCATTGTTCCAAAAAACCCTGTTTTAATGCAATTTTTGTTGAATCGCTGCTGCAAATTCTAAAAAAACGATTGTCCTTATGTTCCTTACGGTGTCATTTTATGTAACGAACATAATTAAGGAGTTAAACCTTTGACCTTTAACTTGTGACCTGGGTTGCTCTGAGACTGGCAAAAATGATGAAGACATAGTAAATGGGGCCACCTACTGTTGTGTGTACCACAAAACTGCAAAAGTCAAGATTTTTGTTTTTTATGAATGACATTATGTTCGTTACATTATGACACCACAATTTTATACGTTTTTCAATTTTTTGAAACAAAATTTTGCATTATCGAGATGTTTTCTCTTCGCTTTTATAAGGACATTTTATGATATCATTAATATTTTTGGACGTTTTAAAAACACCATAAAGGCTTTCATTGTGTTTTTTACCAAGTTGAATGTCTTGAGTTTGCTATGACACCAAGTGTAACGAACATAATGCTTTTTTTCCCCACCGTTTCCCGAGAAATTTTGTGATAAATTCGTAATTTATTATCATGCATATTAAAATTAATACTGTTTACAGTAGAAATGCACAATTGTATTAATTTCATACTTTAAGAAAAACATGCTGGCTGATTCTCATTTTGGTAAGTATAGTCGTGACACCTTTTCAGTCGCCATTTTGGCCAAAATTTTGAACAAAAATATCTTTTTTTTTGCAATAAGAGAGCAACATCATGATATTTTTTCCCCTGAAGTTGTCTCTTCATATATACATCTATCATTTTTATCAAAAATATTGTTCAAAATTTTTATTTTTTTCTCACAGTACTAAAAACAAAAATTCATACCCAGTGTTTGCCAGTATCATATCATTACACATGTATGTTTTTATCATGGAAATAACCAAATATTATGAGTTCATTGTTGTACAAAAATGATAACGATAATAAATCACATACAAATATTTATGAAATTAGGACCTTCATTTCAAATATATACGAATAAATTAATGAATATTATTTACTAGAAAAACCACATGACAGAATTCACAGTTCCTAGTACTAGTGGTGTGATTCACATGTATCACATTGAGAAAGCTTCAAAAGTTGTTGTTAGCTGTCAAAATCAGCTGTTTGTGAGTAAATAAAATGGCGCAGAAGTCACTCTCGTTCTGGAAAAAAGGGGATGGATCTGTCGGTGATAGCGTTGCAACTGGGAGAAGCAAAGGAGACAGAAGAATCGGAGGTTGAACCAGCCGTTGAACATGAATTTGCCAGCGCTAGCAAAGCCGATAAAGTTGTGAGCATGGAGGAGAGGAATCAAGCATATACGGAAATAAATTAGAAACCCGTAAAGGAGATGGTTTGAAGAAACAATCAGAATATGCTACCCAGTCAGCAAAATAAATGCAAACGGTACAAGTTTCAGCAGACGGTTGATAATCCCTAAATTTCTAAAATATTTGATTGTTAATTGTGTGCATGTAACTTTCATTTTGTGCAGGTAGTTTTTTTATGTTACCTGCACAAGTGCAAGCAACTATTTTTTTGGAAATCGAACACTGGATATGGACCATTCCATTTACAAAGATAGGGGTGAGGGTCAATGACAATATATCATTTTTTCAAAACATGAACTTGGACAATATTTTTGCAAGGATTTAATTTTGCAAATTCTTTTCCCTCGCGAAATTAACATGTTTTACAGTACAGTCAGCTGAAGTGTTTAAGAAGCAAAATTATGGAACAAATGAGGAAAATAATAAAAATATCGAAGAGGATTAAAACACATATTTTTTTTCTAATTGGCCTTATGTGTCGTTGCTTTCTAAAAGGAAAATATGGCCACGTTTTAGATCATCAGTGCCAGTTCCAAGTAGCTGAAAGATATCCTACCCAGGGTATGATTTTGACGCTGGTAAAGCATTTAATCCCCCTAATTCAATTCCTTGTCCCATTGGCAGGGTCAGCAATTTGAGAATCCATTCTCGCAAAGATTCTCTTACATCAAGCTTACAAGAATCCATCTTGAGTCTCCTAAACTTTTTTCAATTTGTACACAAAAAGACTTGCAAGGGATTCTGAAGATTCTTGCAGAATCCTTAAATTTGCGACAATCTAAATGGATTCTTCACAAACTTCTGACCCTGGCACATGTCAATGGATTCTTCATGAACTTCTGACCCTAATTAAACCTAAAAGTTAAATAAACTTGTGTTTGGTATAGCCTATATTCAAAATTTTCTAAATTTACTGAGACTATTTTCAAAAATGACACACAATTTCTCTGAAAAATGTAAATTTTGTGCCCATTCTTCATAATCTGCAAAATTTTCTGTATTCCGCATTTAATAGAAAACTCATGGCCTTAGTATTACTACTGGCATGGTGATGTAAGTTTTAATATTCAGATGGTATGTACAGATCCAGGGGGGGGGGGGGTACTCAAGTTTGGTTTTGGTAGGGGTGTGCCGCTGGAAAATTTGATGTACCACCAATGTAAATACCAATTTTCAAGAAAAAGGAACCCATCTATATACCAAATTCCCCAAATTTTGAGTCAAATTTATACAAAAATTGAAATTTTCTCCGAAAATTTACGCTAATTTTGCGCAAATTTCCTAATATTTGTTTGAAATTTAGAAAAAAAAGCCTTTAGAAAATTTTTGAAAAACAGACCCATCAAAATACTACATTTTGCAAAGAAAAAGGACCCATTGGCATACCAGATAGCCTGATTTTGCTACCCAAGTTTGCGGCACATCCCCGTATTCACTTTTGTACTAAGTACCCCCCCCCTTCCCGGGGTACAGATGTAGTTTCACTGCAGAATTTACCATGAATCAAGTGACATAGTCTACATAGCAAACAGAAATTTAATGGACAGTGTAAACAAAAATCCATAGTGCAGGGTCCCAGTAACAGTAGTTGTAACTAATATGCAACCCCTAGGCTATATCCTGCATTTTTGTTTACACTGACACTGTCTAATGATACCGGTAGTAAAGTCGTGGTTCCAGGACTAGGGCTAAGGCTAGGCTGGAAAAGAATTTGTACATAAGCAGGGTTCGTACACCTTGGAGCCTTTAAAATTCAAGGACTTTTCAATGACTTTCAAGGTCCAAAAGCATGATTTTCAAGAACTTACCACAGCATAATTTGCAGTATGCTGAACTCTTGTTCCTGCCGACATCAATCCACTCGCTGAATTTGGGATCAGTTAGCCATTAATTATCAATTTTCAAGGACTTTCAAGGACTGTGCAAATTTCCAGGACTTTCAAGGCCTTGAAAAGGTGTTTTCAAATTCAAGGATTTTCAAGGACTCTCAAGGACCATACGAACCCTACATAAGTTATTATTTATGCAAATTTAAATCCAAGTCTTGAAAAGCTGCTGCATGGTCTGCATCTGAAAATTTCCAAAATTGAACAGATTAATTAGTTTTTTCACCAATTTTTAAAAAATATTTACCCATCTCCATCCTCCGAAGAGAGTGCTGTATCCTCCGTTGGTCCAGAAGAATGGTCCACGCTTAGTGTTTCCTTTATATTATCCTCCAAACTGCCCTGTACTAATTGATAATGACGGTGATGATCCCCATGTGATATATGACGTTTATCTGCATTACTTTTATGTCCTAGCCTAGAAGAAACTATATTAATATTTCCAAATTGTTCGGTTGTTCCAGTCGACGTGGTATCTCCTCCTAGGAATGGATTATCGGTAGGCGGATTTTCACCCGGAACATAATGCACAGAACTCGCTGCACTTGAATCACCAGAATGCAAATCTTTATTTTGCTCAGTTCTAAATACATCACTACTAGTTTGCGTCGCTGACGGCGCTTGAGTTTCAAAATCCCTACATGTCCATCGCCCCCTGGTAAAGGGCTCTATTCTGGGCACTTTAACAACTTTAAATCTTGATGCAGGATTACCATTGCCATGTTGGGTCCCGTTTGTCTTTTGTTTACCAGAATCTGAAAGCTCACGTAGAAGTTCATGTGGTGGTTCATTACCAGTTCTTCGTTTTTTATCCCCGTTACTTGGAATAGTTTGATTTACAATACTGCTCTGATTTGACAGAGGAAAATCATTCTTTGTCACCTTTTTTATCGGCGTTGAATGTGAATTTTCACCTAGTTCCTTCTCTAAATCTCTCTGCATACTTTCTTTTGAGACATCGTGCAACTCTGATGAGGAAAAATCCTCAGCTCGACTCTCATCAATGTCATCGATGCTGTCGTTGTCATCATTCTGAGGTACTTCAGATGCTTTTACGCTTGTAATCTGAAAACAACTCTTTTTCTTGGAGTTTTGAGCTGCTAGTAGCGCACCCTCATCATAATACTGACCATCAGTATCAGAAACATGATCCTGATCGTTCCGTAATCCTACAGACGACAATGTCATGGTCATATTGTCCTCCTCTTTACGTGGTTTTGAACCGTCTGGCAATGCAGGGTTTGCCATTTTAGTGAATTCGACCCCTTCAACTGAGTTTCAGAGAGGGTTTTTTCACTCACCTACAACCTGGGCAACATCTCAACACACAAATATAATTCCATCATTCTTGATTTTGATAGATCCGCGGGCACTTGGAAAAATGCCGTTCGGAAAGGCACTTTACACTGGCTAAAGTTAGATTTGCCAGCCTTTTCAATACAATCCAACCCTAATCGGCGGACTCACACCGTACAAAATGGCGAAAGGGTGTTGCCAGTTCAATTTACGCAAAAAAGTTCGCTAATCAAAGGGTCTAAAAATAATTGTTTTCATTGCGTTTCTTTGTAAAAACTATATTGCGTGTACTTTTGTCCAAATATTTCATTGCTACCAATAAAAATTGAATTTCAAATCAATTTCTTATGAAGTATAACTTTGTTGGACCAGCAATAATTTCAAACTGGGTACTTTTGTTTTGCGTCAATCAAAAATCACCTGGAATAATCTCTAAATTTCCGGTTTGGCAACTCAACACCAATCATGTGTCATTGATGTATTGTGGGTACTTCTTTTACGTTCAATACGGAAGTTCGAAGTTGGAATGACTGAATGGCTTGACCTTCAGGGATCTACTGAAAATCTATGTCTGGTCAATATTTCGTGGAATTGTTCAAATAGGGTAGTTTGGGAGAAATAGGACTTCTGGTAAATTTCGACTACTATACATGTTGTATTCATTCAATCAATCAATTATACATTGTACTTGCATAGCATCTACTCCTTTTAGGAGTATATTCACTGAAAACGGTAATTAGTCAAAAACATGTCTTATTTGACTAATTAAAAATTAGTCATGCAAAGTGATTTTTTCATAATTCATGAAAAAATGCTGTAATTGTCTTTGAAATGTTGAAAAACAATGTTTGATGTTTAAAAATAGTTTCCATCTCTAAATATTCAATTTTTTAATTTGGTTATTATTATAAATGATCAATTACAGAACTAATAAGTAAATATCAAATGCGTCTTTAATTAGTCAATTGACTAATTGAATGACGCAGGACTAACTGAATGACAAATTAAATTAATAATTTCTTATGGATATTTACCATTAATTAGTCCGTTGCAATAACAAATCATAAATTATATTAGTCATTGTGACTACATACAGTAAGTCCTGCATCATTCAATTAGTCAATTGACTAATTAAAGACGCATTTGGTATTCACTAATTAGTCCTGTAATTAATCAATTACCAATTAACTAATAATTAACTGATTACAAATTGAAAATTTAGAGATGGAAACTATTTTTAAAACACTAAAAAAAAATTTTCAACATTTCGAGACATTTACAGCATTTTTTCATGAATTATGAAAAAATCACACTGCATGACTAATTTTAATTAGTCAAATAAGACATTTTTTTGACCAATTAACGTTTTCAGTGTTGAAGTACAAAGCATTGCTATGTTGATGAGGAAGCATTGATGCAGGGCAGACAGTGAGGTAGTCATTAGCACCTCTCTGTATAGGGTCTATTGCAATTCGGGGGGGGGGGATGAAGTATATAGGCCTATTTCTGGAGGCATAGCGTGACCACAGTTTTTCAAAACACTCTCTATAGGCCTAAAGGGTTGATTTTTTCTGAAGCCAAAATATACCCTTTTTTCTTCGACTTGATTCACATCCTAAATGGGGATTTTACCGTTACCGTTTCAACACTCTGTCTACCGATGATGGGACATTGATGATGAACTGGTATTGCTGTCTACTGGGGATGGGACATTGATGATGTACTGGTGTTGCTGTCTACTGATGATAGGACATTGATGATGTACTGGTATAATTGCTGTCTACTGATGATGGGACATTGATGATGAACTGGTATTGATGATGGGGCATTGATGATGTGCTGGTGCTGCTGTCTACTGATGTAGTCCAAGCTACAGGTATTGGGACCTTGTTTTTTTACATATGCAATGTTTTTTGACAGATTTTAGTCAATTTGATGGTGCTGATTCCAAATCCACTGAGTGCCAAAAATCTACCCTTGAGGGATTTTCAGGAAATGCCAAAATCAAAATGGCCGCCATTACACGGGGGTGAATTTCAAAGTTGGTCAAATTTTGTTCAAAACCATGCCAATGTGTTCCCCTCATCACAAGGATGCAGAAAAAGTATAGTTTTACCTATCTCCGATGTTCGGTTCTTGAGTTATATCCAAAAATGTAAAAAGGTCATTCAGGTGTCACACGTTTAGCCCTATGGGAGTCAGAAATCTCAAAAGTGTCCGATTTTGCTGAAAATGGTCTTAAAATGTTCCTTGTGCAAAACTGTCTACACAAAGTAATGGTTTCAAACGTCTCTGATCAATTTTTGCTATGGTATCAAGCCAAACATACTCAACTCTCATTGCCATCAGTGCCCACTAAACAGATTTGGCCTGATACAGTAGCAAGGAATGATCAGATACAATCAAAACTATTACTTTGTGTAGACAGTTTTGCACGAGGAATATTTTGAGACTATTTCCAGCAAAATCGGACACTTTTGA
>JXSR01S072380.1:23788-36341 GCA_000969725.1 Ophiothrix spiculata
GTACCACCTTTCTATGTCAGTGCCCTCCCCGGGGCTACATGTAGTACCAACATTTATGGAAAACTTCCATCTTACTACCCTACATAATCCAGGTCTATAATACCACAGATTTTTAAGCTGTGATAATACACAGGAACCTCATTTTAAAAATAAACACATATATAAATATCTCAAATTTTAGATAATAAAATCCATGTGAAAACAACAGCTGCACAAGACAGATAAAATCAACGAGAAAAAATTGCGAACAAAATGCAAATCATAATATTAAAGCTTGCTCAATTTCAACCACTTTTCAGAATATTCGCTATAGGTGCTAATGCCCTCATATTTTTTTTACAATTGAAGGGGTGGGTGCAATATATTTCTATTAAACCCTCTTTTTGCACAATTTATTGGTTTTGATTTGACAGATTTTTTGACTACAAAGATTAAAAATGGTTTAAATTTTTTAGACCTACATGTATCACAATATTCAATACAACGAGCTCAGGAATTTTCATACCAGTATTTCCAATTGTATAATTAACATTTAGCAAATAAAACATCTGGCGATTCCATCATTGGCTGGCTGCCAAAGCTGGAACATATAAGCAAAGATCTTTGATATAAGGAATCCACTGATTACCAGTATACCAACACATTATGTTACAAAATTAAAAAAAATAGATGATTCCATAAGGTTATGTACCGAATAGATTGGTCATAACTGGGGTGCTTTTACATGAACATTGTATCATCTAAAGGATTTTTGGACATGCTTCCTAAATCATAAAGTCGACCATTGTTGGTTTGTTGCATGACTGACTGTTGGCAATTTTTAATTTGATTATTATTACAACCTACTAGTGAATTAAATATGATTCGTTTTGATTTAAACCAAGTCATTAGTTCCCCGACTGGTCATGTGATTCACAATATTCGACAATACCTTGAACTTTGTTAAAAATAAAGTATTTTCTGCCTTTAATGCCCTGTATCTCAAAATCAATATATACAACATCTGACTCATTCCCTTTAATCATGCCACACATATATTCTAGATAGATACTTAAATACAAGTAGACTGAAGTTTGGGATTCAGGATCCCAAAGATAATTCAAAAAATTGTCATAGCAAAAAAAACAGTTTGTCAAAAAAAACCTAAAATATCTATCAAAACTCAGTTGGTCCACACAAAAAATCATAAGTCACATATACCTTGTTTGTTGAATCTTATATTGGTCCAAAAGTGACAACTTCCCCTTTAGAATCATAGAAAACTTGTCCATAAAGTTGAATATCACCAGATTCATCATTGCAGGAAAGGTACACTAATATGAACTATTAACAGACCTGCAATGTATAGGATGATAACAAGTGAAACATGCTGTCTACTGAAGATAACGATACAACTCAAGCCTGACAAAACTGACTGTCTGTTGAAATACCTCAACTAGGTAAACTTTCACAAAAGTTCAATTTTATAACAGTCAAATTAAGTAAAATTTAAAAATAAAATTTGAAAATATAAGACAAACTATCAAAATAAACACAATTTTAATTTTTTTTACAAATTAAACACAAAATCAACATACAGTTTGACCTTTTTAAAACTAACACACATTCTGTGACAGGTGCACATGTTGAGAACATTTGAAACAAATTATGATTCAATTATCTAAAATTACTATTTATTCTATTGCAATAACAGACATTTGAAACCTGATTATACAACATTTTATTTTCCAAAGACTTGGCTGAAGAATTTTATTTCAGATAATCTACATGACCACACTGACACAACACAAACTTGACAACATGAGCACTGCAGAGACCACAAACACCAGACTTCACAACCCGAACACCCCACCCACACTATTTCACTGTAGTGTTGACCATCTTTTTTTTTTTTTTTTTTTATAAATACCAAATACTGTTGTGGTATTTTTCGCGCTACATTTATTTTCGCACTTTTAGCACAAAAATGGATTAGCGCGAAAATAAATACACCGCGAAAATTAATGTGTACAAAGGAAATTCCATACTCGGCCAATGTTCACTTGCGCAAAAATAAAAATTGTTGAACGAAATTACTGAGCGCGAAAATATTGGCGTTAACAGTATTACATCAAAAACATGTGCATTTGCCACTCAATTTGGAAGAAAAATTAAACGAAATGATGAATTAAGATGTTCATGTATTATGATCTACAAAACCCTCCCAGAGACTGGCCGCCCTAAACTGGCAGTTCCGAACAATGGCAACCGAACAGAAACAGCAGTTCCAAACAGTCAATCACCGTTGAGTTATGAAGTGCTCCCTTCCGGGAAGTCAATCACCGGATGACTTTTGAAGTGCCCCTTTTTAAAGGTTAATCAGGTCAACAGGTGTTGCCAAGATCATGAAAAAATCGAAACATGATGTCTCGGATGACAAATATTGGATTTGCTAAACAAAATTCTTTATCATGAAACAAACAAAAGTTGCTTTTAGTCTTTTTAGTTATGATCTGAATTGATGCAACAAACTATGCACATGACAAACATATTTCAACATGAAGTATCTTACTAAAATTGCAAAAACAAATAAAGCTTCCTTGATATATCCTCTTTCAGAAATCCTCACAATATGAACGAAACAGGCAAAATATACTTTAAAATATTCTCACTGTCAGTAACCTCTTTTGAAAGAGGAACTTTCTACAAAAATGAGGGGAAAACTGAAAATGCCAAAAATGGACTGAAAATTAAAGAAAAAGCCTTAAATAAAAACATTTAAAAAAGAAGAAATCAATTTAACAGATGAAATGTCACCCTCATGTATTCTAAAAGGCATTATTTTATATTGACATTTTCACAGTACCGATTTTAAACTACTTCATCGGATGCATTAAATATTAGGGCTACTCTTATTGTTTCTTCCTCTTGTGGTATATTTGAAGCTCCTTGATTTATAGAGAGAGCTGTCCATCAATATTGCTTAATTTTCTTGTCCATTGATGAGCAAAAATTGTTATCTCCAAATACATACTGAGCAACTTGAATTCTTAGGTTTCATTTAATCTACTCCAACTTCAGGTAGCAACCATGATAACACCAATCACATAGTCACTGATTGTGACTTTACTCTTCTCTCGATATTTTCAAACTAAAAACGGGATGATGTGAGTAACTTGTAAATATTATCGTCACAATGGGCCTTGAAATAGATACATTTTCCCCAAGCATTGAAGGACTCAACAATAGAACGATGCCATTGTTGTTTGATGTATAGTGATATTAATCAACCAAATTGACCATAGATAATGCACTTGTTAGTTGTTTCTTCAACCCCCACGTACCTTGGCACTACCGGGGAACTCGGCCAAATTCGTTTCATTCTAGCTGACAAATTCTCTGCCATTTTCTGACGACTTCCCTGCAGGATAGGGCATTTTCAATAGCCAAAACCCTGACCAAGTGCCAGCCCAAATATGATAAGACATACAAGTATTGAGCTTGAGTCAACTCCTGGCCCAAATGATCATAAACCACTGCCATAACTCCTTACAAATTCCCCGCCGGCAGGGACGTCCACACTGCACATACCCCTAGCCCAAGTACCTGGGGTCAGGGAAACAACTGACAAGCACATAAGTCAATCCCTCCTTTTTACCAAAATTTCTTTGTCAGTTTGTTTCTCATGGGAAACAACTGATACGTCTCCCTAGCTTTAACCAAAATTTCTTTGTGTTTTGGTATGCTAGGATCATAGTGGTTGCAATACAAATGTATGTCCATAGTTACAAACTTCTTAAATTTTCATTTTTTTTTCAAGTCTCTAAATCCGTGTACCTGCTAAGGTTGTATGACGCAACATTGGCGCAGAAACCAGGAAAATTGGCGCAACAGGTATCTTAAAGGTGTGTATTCCAATCATTTTACACTCATAAATCAAATTGAGAATTTTGATACCGCATGAAAACGCATATTTTTATCATAATCCCTGTAAATTTTCATCTGCATATTATCATTTGTTGAAGAGATATGGTTAAAATAGTGCTGAATTTGTGAAATATTTTGTTAACAAAAATAAATATCCTATAAAAATATGGGTCAGTCTCAGACACATTTTTGCCTGCTCATGAATTTGGCTCAAGGTATACAAATGCTTTATGTGATAACCCTGCATTCAAATATGGAAAAGGGTATGTGTTAATTTTTTTACCAGATCAGAATACCCAGCTTTAAAATGTGTGAAGATGCTTTTTCTTGCTATATTTAGCCAATTTTCAGCTTAAGCTTATTATGATTTTGGTAAGCACCTCTTCAACTTTGTCAAAAAGCAGTCGAATTGGCGCAAGCTCAAAAACCTTAGAGGGAACACAGCTGTAAATCCACTTTTGTTTCTCACATTAACCAATCACCAACTTCTGTAAAATGTCACTTTAAGATATATTTTTAAATAAGTAACCAAACTATTATGCCTGAATTGTTTTTACCGTTGTTTTGAGGTGTGAGGGCACATTATGTATGGAAACATTACTTGACTCAATATTGTTCAATGTACGACTTATCTAAATCACCTCTAAGACTGTCTACTATAACTACCTAATATAACCTAGCGATCTACTTCCTATAAAGACCACCTACAATTCTGCCATCTACTTTATTTTTTATCTATCATAGTTGTAAAAGACACACACAGAATGTGATCAGAAGGACAGAAATGGTAAAAGGAATACATAATATACATGCAAGTAAAACACTACCTTTGCATAGACAGATTCATGCATACGGTGATGTCATATTGAACTAACCATTTCAAAGTATTTTCATGGCTAAAAGCGTTAACCAACGACTATTGAGAAAAAGTAATTGAATGCGCTTTGAATTATATGGGGATAAAGTGGCAGGGCCCTGGTTGAGTTCAAATGAAAATGGTTTGTTACTCAATAGCAAAATCTTTAAATATAAGGAATTACTGCTTGTTGAGTATGAAATGCAAAAACAATGTTACGCACAGCCAAGGGCATCATCACCATCTGAGCATGCTCACACAAACAGTTACGCTAACGTGGTGGTTGTACGATCAGTGTGATGTCAAATATTTAAAGTGCGCAAACTCAACTTTGTCGCACCTGGAAAATTTTGCGGTAAGCATGACAAACCGATATACTGATTACCCTATTGAGATGGTCGCAATGACACATTGTTTTGAGTTGGAATAATGTAATGTTATTGGTTGTTGCTGTCGTCACTAAACCAAATTCCTGCCACTGGGGGAATTTAACTAACCAGCCATCAGGATTGTCATGAGCCTTGTCAGATGATTTATATTTTCAATGAATGGTACACACAGACTGTCTTGAAGCTTGATTGTCTGAATTTTCTAGATGTGGTTTACAGACAGGTTGCTTTTAAAATGGAGTAAAGGCACTTCAAGCTCCTCGAGTTTTACTACCTGCTTGCTCAAATTATGTGGTCTTGGCTAGTCCATGGATAATCTTATCCATGGCTAGATTCCACCTGCAGCAATCTTCTTAGATAATAGTCCAAGAACTAACAAATTGAGCTAGCATGTACTCATCCTTGCCATATTTGGATGGCACTTGCCTCTGTATACCAAATGACATCACCATATACACAGTCAAACCAAAATGCACAAACCACAGAAAATGAAAAATGCTAAACAAAGTCATTTCATGCATATGCTACCAGCAGGATGCAGTTTTTCATGCATGCACACTGAACCTACCTTTCCCTCCAGAGCTTGGCCTGGTCCCATTGGCTGATTTGAGTGAAGCCAGGGGCTTCTTCTTGTAACCATTGACACTTGGTTTGTTGTTGGTCGGCGCACTGATGGATTGCTGGTATCGAAGGAGGACCTCATTGTCACTGTCAGATGAAGATTCATCATCCTCATCATAACCATAGCTTTCAACTGTGTGAAGAACATACTACTTAGTGAGACATGAAGAAATCATATGATAAAGAGATATACTTTTACAAAATATCAAATTCATACTACTTTCACTGTTCACATTTTAAGAATTAAGTAAATGATGTAATATATGCAATTAATTTATACTACAGTGCACATTCCCCCCACATCAAATCCATTCAAACACACTGGGAAAATCCTAACAGATTAACCCAAACTAAAAAAAAACTATCCCAAGCAAATCACTTTCTCTTGGATTTTGAACCCTAACCTCTGAAATATTGATCAAATATTAAGCTATGCCAAGCCAAAAACATTCCTTACTTATAGACATATTATTATACAGACGAGGGGGTTGTTGCAACCCCCCTCTCCAAAGCCATACCCCTATGTGGTTTCAATGGATAGGTATTGATACCAAAATCAAGGTAATCTGCTAATGTATGACATCATGTCATAATTACCAAAATCGGGAAAATTGGCACTTGTATGGAAAGTAGGGCAAAAATCAAACAAACTTTTCTAAGAATCGTAGGAATATCAGATTTTCATGCATTATTTACTAAATAATGTAGAAAATCATTTAGTTTCACCCTAACCCTAACCCCACTGAATCTCACAATATCCCATTCCACAAAGTTAAGAAATTCGCGTAAGTCCAAATACGTCATAGACTCAAGTTAGCTATGACCATGAAATCGTTGCCATGGCAACACCTGCTCAGTGGCTTGACAAAGTGATAATCGGATTGGGAAGCAAGAGGTCCCGGGTTCGAATCCAGATGAAAATCTGTGATATTTTACTTTTCCGAGGACAAAGTGGTCAAAGTGTTAGGGTTAGTACCAAGTTTGAAATTAATATCTGCCGAAACTTAATACCAAGTTTGAAATTAATATCTGCCATAACATGGCTAAAATTCAATTTTTGAAATCACGGAGTTACATCCACCCCCTTGACCTCCAAACTTTGAACACTGCAACCCCTGAAGGTGGTAGGGTTGAAATTTTTTCACTAAAACACGCACAAATGATGAACATAAAGGTACAGTGAGTCATTTAGTGCTGCATCTTAGGACTTTTCAGCATCAGGAAACAAATCATTAGGGGGGGGGGTGATACAAACCCCTCCTTCGTAGAACTAGGGGTAAGGTCATCAATAGTGCATTGCCCTAGTCTATATATATATATATATATAATCTCAATGAGGACAAGTCTCAAGACTTCTAAACAAAGCAAAAAATCTTTGGGGCTCAGTTCAAAAAAGCGTGACACTATACTTTGATCAACACCAAATTGGCAGGCCTCATCACATTGTGAATTGATACAGATATGGGAGTGCGTAGCTGAACACAGCACAACTGCACAAGACGCAGTGTGCGTTGTACGTATGACTCGCACATCAGTATCTACGACTCGCATGTAAGTGGGATTATGTTTACTTGCGTATGACGTAAAGCCTAATAATTCCCGCCTGTTTAGTGTTGATCATAGTATAGTTAGTTGTTTGAGACTCAAAACTAAATCTATTAGCAGGATCCAAGGCTCAATAATCAATTCAATCAACTAGAACTAGAAAATATTGACATTCTGACCTTGTTCACAAGGTATATTAGAATTAGTTCTGTGGTTTTAAGAAAAAAAAACCTTAGATGCAAGAAAAATTAATTTGACCTAAAATACTATGCAAATAAAAAGGTTTGAAAAATCAGGGCTGACATCATTCTATGCACCACGGTTAACTATGATGCTGTTAACAATTTAGTTTTATCACAAACCATGTCTTTTTACCTAGTTTGTCTTTGTCCTTGGGTTTCTTTGTTGGTGCCTTCTTTTCTTCCAGACATGGACATCCACCACAGTTGGAAAAGCATGCCATCTTATTGAGGTACATGAACATCAGGACCAGACCCAACAAGAAGAAGAAGATCACACCCAAAAAGATGAGGGCGGATATCGGCACTGTTGGGGAATAGATAGGTGAACAAATGTTAGATGATGAAAACAATTATAACATCATGATACTGTTAAACTATGGGGCTCTCCACACGTGCAAATCAATATGTACTTCGTACATCTAGATGCATCTAGATAAAACTGGACTTCAACAAACAATCACACAAGCACAAGTGGCTGCGTGTGTATATATGCGTATTTGCATTATTTCCACTCACACCCCAGTGTGTCAATACATGCACGTTATAGTAAAATCAGATTGACGTGTGACTGTGTGAACACAATCTGCACTTCGGAAATGCACATTCATCTAGATGCATCTAGATTTGACGCTCCCATGTGGAGAGCCCCTTTGTTTCACATAAAGACACACATGACAACACATCAAGAAGGTAATTTACATTATAGTTGAAATGGGGGTTGAAGACATCCTACTAGCACAAGTTTCCATTTTATTCAAATAAAATAAAGAATCAGTATAGATCTATAGGTATTGAGAAGAGGAGCTGGATGAAATTAAAATGAAGGTAGGTAAAAAAGTTTAAAATAGTCCTGTTGGTATAACAAACTAATGAAACCAACACTTTGAAACTAAAAAAGAAAAGAAAAAATTACTTATAATCAGAGAGCTACATAAGGTACAAATCTTTAAAAACTTATTATATCATCAATATAACCCAGACAATTAAGATTTAATCTAGTACAGAATAGCGATTATTGCTCAAAACCAATCATGGCATCAATAGTTTAATCTCATAAATTATTCATCAAGTATATTATATGGATTTGAAGTTGAACATGTATAATACTCTCATTCATTTGGGTTGGTACATAAATAAACTCCACGTCATAAGTAAGTTCTTACCCATGATTTCTACATGCCTACAGATGAATTAAAATAACATTTTTCTGAAACTTTTTGGCACACAAACCAGGCACAAACCAAGTCTCATCGATTTGTAGTCGGAATGTATCAATTTCATTATCAAGCGACACAGATTTGCAAAGAATGATTGATTTAAAAAAAATTCCTCTGAATTTAATTCTTGTTAATTGATTAGGCCACACTAATTTAATTGTTTGTCTCAAAGCTCACCTTAATTTGAAAACCTAGAGCAGAATGCGTTTTTTTTTTCTCCTTTTTTTTTAAATAATTTTTACAACTTCAATACCAGGCGTTACACCTGCCATTTTCGCCATTCATTTTCCATCCATTGAAATTTAAACTGGCTACTACGGTATTGTCATATTAGTATGTTGTATTACTTAGGCTGTTTTCACTTTGCGATCCACAGGACACGATTTGTGATGTTCGATGGGTTTTATTTGACGCAATTGAAAAATAAAAATAAAACATATTTACAAGAAAAATTAAAATTTTGACAATTTGGCGATGTTAATGCGTACGTTTAAACTAACACAGGCGACAGCTTTGAGACAAATAATAAATTAGTGTGGCCTTAATGGCAAGCAGGGAGTCATCATTAGTACCAAATGAGTACAGGGCCAGTGGTTACTGTTATGTATACGGTATCCAACAGGTCAATTATGCTATCTTGTGCCATTACATTGAAATTGAATAGCCCGCGCTGTGGAGCGAATCCTAGTGTTATTGATCCCGGCATATTCGGGATGTGTGTGGTTGTAGCCTCAGTGTGTGGTTCAGGAATTAGCAAGAATTTAATTCAGACATAACTTTTTAAAAACAAAGTTCTGTTCTTTGCAATTCAGTGTCACTTGTTGGCAAATTTGATACATTCCGACTTCAAATCAGACTTGGCTGGTGTGCCAAAAATTATCAGAAAAATGTTAATTTATCTGCAAGCAAGTAAAAATCATGGGTAGGAACTTTATTTTGAATTGAATCTAGACAACCAGAAAATAACTGTCGCAAGCAACCGACATTGCGGGTGATGCCATCACCCTTTGATCAACATCATAACCTAGTCAAAGGGTGATGGTATCACCCGCAACATCGGTTGCTCGTGAGTATTACTTTCTGGTTGTCTAGATTCAATTCATAATATTTATTATATGGGCTTGAACTAATAAAATCAACAAAGTGTCACTGATTCGACTTTAGGTACAACTTTAAAGAACTCATTTTGTGGAATCTGGCATAATTTGACACCTTCTGCTTCTGCCATACCCAAATTAATACATTCTGTTGGACACGCTGATGATACAGAAGGAACTCCTGACTTCTGAGGCCAATTAAAGCTGTTTACTTCCTAGTAGCTCCTGGTGTGAAATATTACCTTTTAGAAGATACACTTAACGGTTGTAAGCACCTTACTCAATTTTACGTTTTTGCAAGTTTATTTTGTACCAACTTTTTAACAAAGTGCTTAAAGTTATAAGAAAAGAATACATTTCTCTGAAATGAAAGTGTCTTTCTACTTAAAAGAAAAAACCCTAAGGCGCAGACCCCCACCCCACCCCACCCCCCCAAAAAAAATCTAAAAAAACTTAGCCAAACATTTAACAATTTTGACAAAAAAATTGCTGATTTTACAAGATTTTGGCAAAAAAATTCTTCCACAACACAAAATAAGGGTTGGTTTGGCCCGTAAAACAAGTTTTTTTCCCCTCGCCTTAGCCAAAACACTAAGGGGAATTTCAACACCTATATTAAGGTGGCCTAGCACAGAAACGGTGTCGGACATGAGTGAGCTGATATCAGCGGTGTTGGACACAATTTCAAAGTGTTTATCCCGGGCTTTTAGCATACTTTTTAGCGTACTGTATCTTGCGCTTTAATAAAATGCGATCCTACACGTGCGTCATTTTTATATTCACGCATAAGACCATGCGCGTTACTCCTGACGGTGCAGGGCTCAAAGCGCACAGTGCTTAAGGTATTACTCATTGCTAAAAAATTCCAATTTTTTGCTTAAAACAATATTATAAGATTTTGATCAAAAATGGTTTATAGTAAAAACAACATAAAATGGAGAAATATGACTATCTAAAAGCGTTTTCAAGTGTATTTTGTGAAAAAGTTGTTTTGCCACCAAAAAATGGATAATAAGCACATGCATGCTTTCCTATACTATTACGTATGAAATCAAATTCGGGATCCCGAATGTAATTCAACAAATGGCCATAACAGATAAAGTAAGCATCTTTGAGCCAAATCGTTTTGAGGGTATTCATATCTACCAAAAACAAACCCAATAAGCCCAAAAAAATCAAAAGTCATGGGTGACAGGGGGCGCTTCATTTTTAACACTTTCTAGTATTGCTTTAATTTTGCTTAATTTAGTATCTTAAAAAGTAAGTCGGTGACCATATTTTTTGATTACGTTGTTTTAAAGAACCGTATAAGGACCAAAACATATGTGAAAAATACTGGTTCTCGGAACCACGCGATCCCCCTGGCCGACGCGATCAGAAAAAATATCAAGTTTAGGGAAATTTGACCTCACATGACCTTTTGACCTTGGTGTGTGATCTCAAGTTTGGTTCCAATTAGTCTTCAACTTTTGAAATTAGGCCAAATTGACATTTTCAGCCTATTTCACAACTTGACCTCATGTGACCTTTGACCTTGGTATGTGACATTTGACCTCATCAACAAATCAGGGTTCTTGTATTTTATCCGTAAACCAAGTTTGGTTCCAATCGGATTTCAACTTTTCAAATTATGCCACATTGGCATTTTTAGCCTATTTTACAACTTGACCTCATATGACGTGTGACCTTTGACCTCATCAAAATATGAGGGTTCTTACATTATATCCATAAACCAAGTTTGGTCCCAATCGGACTTCAACTTTTCAAATAAGGCCAAATTTGCATTTTCAGCCTATTTATAACTTGACCTCATGTGACCTTTGTATGTGACCTCTGACCTCATCAACATATCAGGCTTCTTATACTAAATCCGTAAACCAAGTTTGGTTCCAATCGGACTTCAACTTTTCAAATTAGGACAAATTGGCATTTTCAGCCTACTTTACAACTTGACCTCATACGACCTTTGACCTTGGTATGTGACCTTTGACCTCACCCACAAATGAGGGGTCCCAGGCTGCACCCATGACCCAAGATTGGTTGAAATCCATCAAAGTATGCAGAAGTAAGAGGCAAATGTCAACCCTTTTCACAACAACAACAACGCCAACAACAACAACGCCGACGCAGACATCCACTACTATGCCATAATCCCCCTTCTACTTTTCAAGCCAGGGGGATAAAAAGGGAGGAAAAAATAGAGCCGTTTTCAATTATAAGTGTTTTTGTCTTATTTATTTTCATTTTACCATAGAAGTCAATGGTAAAAAGTGGTAAAACATAGTGTTTTTTAAATGGATTTTTCTCAAAAACCAAGTTGGTGACCCCCCCCCTTTTTTTTATTTCAGAAATGTGATCAGCACATATGAAAACACCATATATCAAAAAATAAGAAAAATAAATAGAGGAATTCTATCTGTGCTAGGCCACCTTAATATTCAGACTTGCTTTGACACAGCTTCATGTTTTTCTAGCAAATCCATATCTTAGTCATGTACAGTGTGTACATCACCCAGATGGTATATGCATTTACTAAATTGCCAATCTCAAATTTCATAAATTCATCATACACATTACACAATGATGTAGGACTGAGCTGCTATCAATTCATCTACAGACTACAATAATATTATTTGATGTTTTCTGTCAGTGTTTGTATTTTTTTTTTCATTTTAAACAT
>JXSR01S072380.1:95289-106615 GCA_000969725.1 Ophiothrix spiculata
ATAAACGTTATTATGGTCGTTGCCATGGCAACGATATTTCAAATCCTTAAAATATTCCACCAAAGTTGGTTTGGGGCAAAGGCTTATCACTTGAGAGAGTATGAAGGAAATTCATTTTTTGAGGTTGGCCACCCTAGGGTTGATATTTATAGATTACCTCTCTTAAAAGTGTGTCCGATTAATTATGTCTCAAAAACAAAGATCCTGCTATTTTAAAAACATCCCTTTTGCCATCATAAGAATTTGCCCAAATAAGGCGATATTGGTACCCGTAACATCATCATCATCATCCTTCGACTTCCGTCGAGATCCATGACACACAAATATTCCAACTATCTTTATCACACATTGCACTTCCAAGCTCATTGAAGTTCAAGCCAGTATACATATGGTATCAGGGTACGTTAATGGTCTACAGCCTCTGTTTGGACATGGCAGTCTCGAAAGAAGAAGGTCTGATATGATTTGGTCCTTGGCTTGAAAGCAGTGACCAGCAAACTGGGCTCTCCTTTGTGCCACGGTTGTAGATATAGGGGGTATATCACCATAGATCTGATGCTTAGTTGGATGTTGTTTCCAGGACATATTTTGGACGCGCATTAGTAGCCTATTGTAGGTGCCATCTAAGCGGTCTTGAAGCTCTTTCTTCATAGTCCATGTTTCTGCGCCATACAATAAGATGCTTTCAACACAGGCCCTGAAGAATTAACTCTTGGTTGCCCTGTCCATATGACATCAACACATTGCCACATTTGTGTAACATATTATAAAGCGTGTTTTAGATTTGCCGGGATTAAGGGGGAACACGTAAACTAATCGGCAACAGCCTGCCGTTATCTGAACCAGACGGCAAAATCAAATTTTGGGCATCTGACTGGAGCATATTCAATTTAATGCTTTAAAATCATAGATATAGTACACAGGCACACAACCAAATGCATGGATAAGAAAATTCATGGATATGTTTAAGATTAGTGGAGAAATTGACTGTTCCGACTAGTGCTGATATCTGAACCACATTGCCGATTAGTATACGTGTCTCCCCTAAGCAACATATGATCCAATGCTGTCAAAAGGTTTTTTTCATTACAATCTAATACTGTCAGCATACCAACACAACGACAGCGACAAATCTAGACTCCCACTAACCAGCAGCGTAGCGAGGGTGTCTGACGCCCCGGGCAAGAAGTGAAACAGGCCGGGGGGGCAACTTGAAAAATTACGCCCCCCAAAAAATTCCAAGAGCTTTGAAAAACTCCTCATTTATGGCTAAAATGGATAATTACAGCTACAATTTCCTTAAAATTTTTTCCAGTGCGCGAAGCGCGCAAAAAATGTTGCGTTTTTTGCAGTAATATTTGTTTATTTAAGCTACAAAGTACCGAAATCTAAAGGGCGCGCGGAGCGCGCAAAAAATTTAGGCAAAAATTGGCTAATTTCAGCAGTGTGTCCACTGTTGTTGGTCCAATTATTTTTCATGTAGTGGCGATTTGGCGCCCCCCTAGAGGTGGCGTCTGGGGCTGCCACTAACGTCTCCAAAATCAACCATTTAATCTACATGGGTAGCAAGTTGATTTACTGGCTATGTAGCACGGGGAAACATCTAATCAAAATAACTGCTAATAGCATACTTAACGCATGAGCAATCGAATCGATTATATCTATTGATGACTTTGCAGATAAGGTTTGTAGGGTGATTCCAAAGTAACGTTCGTGACCAAAAAGGTGGAAAATTTCACTTTTAAATGGCTTTAGCTCCTAGTATAGACATTCTATCTACGAGTTTATTGTTGATAATAGTGCCCACTGGTGGGACCAATATATAGGTGTTTGAAAATGAAATAAATCGCTAAAACCCTGAATAAAGTCCATGTAATATTTGGTAACGTTTGTGACCTCGCACGGTTATGGATTTTTGCTCTATATGACTTAAAAGTTAAATTTCTCTGACATGTTAGCAAATTTTGTATTGCACTTTCTACAAATGATGGGTGATATATTTGCGAATAATTTCATGAAGTTTTAGGAAATTCTATTGTCAGGATTTCTTTAAAATGCATTGTTTTGTTTGTAACGTTTGATAATGTTTGTGACATTTTGGTGTAACTTTTTGGTAACGTTTGTGACATTTTTGAGTTAAAATTTGTGCTCATTCATGCATGGATAGAAAAAGTTCACAATTTCTGTTTGGGAAATACTTCTCACGTACCGAGTAACAAACGTATGACTAAAAAAACCTGCTCATATGGTCAAATAAAAAAGCTGATTTTTTCCTTGAAATCAAAAAAGGTTTAGTTTTCACTGGAATGAGCCTGTATAGATCGTGGCACTCCACTATTTGAAAAGTATTTCAGCTACCAATTTTGTGGAAGAGTTGGGTAATATCCTCAGAATAGCAATTGAAATGTATTTCAGCAACCAATTTTGTGGAAGAGTTGGGTAATATCCTCAGAATATTTTTCAATAAACACATTTGTGGAAGAGTTAGGCAATATCTTGAGGGTAGCATTTGAAAAGAATTTCGAAAACCAAATATGTTGAAGAGTTAGGCAATATTTTTAGGATAGCATTTGAAAAGAATTTCAGTGACCACGTTTGTGAAAGAGTTAGGCAATCTCCTAAGTATTGCATTAGGAAAGTCCTTCAGTAACCAAATTTGTGGAAGAGTTCATGTAACTGCAAACAAATTAAGAATATCCTCAGAATAGCATTTGAAAAGTATTTCAGTAAACAAATTTGTGGTGGAGTTGGGCAATATCCTCAGAATAGCATTTGAAATGTATTTCAGTAAACAAATTGGTATAAGAGTTAGTCGATCTCCTAAGGATAGCATTTGAAAAGTATTTCAATAACCAAATTTGTGGAAGAGTTCATGTAACTGCGTACAAATTAAAATGAGTAATTAGCACTAGCACCAAAAAGGCACGTTTAGTGAGATCGCCCTGCAGTGATCGACGTTCCGGAGATTTCCGAGGTGAGGTGACTTGAAATTTTAAGCTTAACTCTTTTCACTCTTTGTGTCAGTGAGCATATGGTACCATCAACCAAAATTTGTTCAGAATTAGTGCATCTGATAATGTATAGGTCTGGATATACCTATTTTTCACTTTTATTGTGCTGAAAATGCAAGATAATTTTCAGAATTTTTTTTGACAAAATCATGCATACTACTGAGCTTGTACGTGCTTGGTTGATCGACGTTCTGGAGATTTACGAAAGTTTGAAAACATCTATGAAACAATCTTGTTAAGAGTTGGCTCAATTTCTTCAAAATTGGCAATCCTACAGAAAATAAAAATCTGTATTTGCTAATTTAAAAAATGTGGAGAAGTGAAAACTCTCATTAGGTTATCCTTTGAACAGCTAAAATTTAGTTTTCAATGTTATATGAAAGAGGACCACTAAAGAGGGCCAACATTCAAATTTCAACAGAATCGGTCACACCGTCTATTACTATGTAAAATTGATAATGGCTACCATAATTAGGCACATTTTCATATATATCTCCAAAACAGAACATAACTCAGCCGTGAAATTTACATGGGTTATGAGAAATATATGAGCAATATGCTGTTTTTTTTTATGTACTTTGACAAAAACAAAAATCTGTATTTTGCAGAATAAACTTATACAAATTTGCAGAAGAGTTAGGTAATCTAATCAGATGGGCATTTGAACAAATTTCAAAGACAAACTTAGCTGGTTGACCTCTACCTCTATAAGTACTACCACTCACAAGCATATAAATTTCTTATACAAAAATGACACAAACTTGTGGAAGAAATAGGCATGTCTGAAGGTTAGCACTTAATCAATTCTGTAACACTTCACAAACATGTACATATGGCCTCAAGTTCTTTGGAAGCTCCCTGCAACATACACCTACACAAAAATGATCATCTGTATGTGTGGGCTGCTCTGGCACAATGAGAGAAAAGTCACAAATCTACTTTTTGAATAAAATAGGGTGAAAAAGTCATTTTTTTTTCTTTTTTGACATAAAACACCTGCATGCATAAGTGTTTACCTATAACTAAAGTTTTGAAGGTCAACTGCACTTCACGGCTAATTTATTGCATGTCGCAATTATATACTGATTGCATGTTGCAATTATATACTGATTGCATGTCACAATTATATACTGTAGTAATCAGTATTTTTGATTCAATTTGCAGCTAACTTTTGTTGCAATTTACTCAGTGGACTACTTTGGTTTTCGATCTTCAAATGAATAATGGAGACAGAAAGTGTGACATATTATATATCATTCAAAAGCTGAGATTATAGAGAATTAAAATATGTCATAAACTCAATTTTGAAATTTGCAACTTTCCTCTCATTTTGCCAGAGCACCCCTTATTAATACAATCATAAAAATCTTTACTGGATTTGTAATGGAGTCCTTTAAAGAAGTTTTATCTCGCACTGTAAACCATCTTTACCATTTGCACATTTCTTTCATATTTACTATTTTCAGAACCCTGATATTACAACATACTTATGAATATACAAACAAGTTACATGATGTTCCCTTTCAAGGCTTTACTAAAATATTTTGCTGCCCCTTATTTGTTCTCTGTCTGTGATGTTCAGATACTTCACATATTTTTTAATTTGGAGTCAAAATGAAACAAATATTGGAATAAAGGGATTTTTGAACCAATTCTAGTTTAGAGTCTAGTATCATTGCACCAAAATGGGGTTGGAGGGCATAATCAGAGCAAGCACCTTACCTTTTACGAAACTGACTGCGATTGCATGCAGGGGCGTTGGAGCCGTGTGGGCCATGTGGGCTTTGGCCTCACCACTTTTCAGACAGAAAAAATAGAAAATAAATTTAATTTAATTTGATGTGTTTTTTATAGTCCGATCATAAATAACCACAACATAGTACTCTACAAATAAGTTTTTAGTAACTATTGTCTTATGGGGGTTAGTTGTTTCCTTATTTTGATACACTAAGGGGCCAAAGGCTGCACCACTTTTATATTCCTTTCAACAACCCCTGATTGCATGTACAGGTTTGACTCTCCTGGACATAGGATAGACAACTTATCATCCATTCCTAAGGACATCAATATCTCAATCAACTCTAAAAAAGTCATGTGATGAGCAAAATGTGTGGGAATTCTGATCAAAAAATCCTACCAAGCCAAATAAGCAATATAACCAAGATAAAGAGATTCCATGCCAGTATTCAAACCTGGTCAAAATGCATGTAAAAGACAAGACCGCTATCCATAACACTATGGATGCCTTGACTACACTTACTTGGTCTTATTCAATGACTTGGTCTACTGATCTCCGTTTTGTCATGACTTATGTCTCACATCTTCCAAGATTCCTGTAATACTTTCCAAGTTTAGTATCCCATCCACAACTACATGGTTTCTGTGAAAGGAATACACAATAAACTCTCTAACAATAACAGGTTACCTATATGCTTGAAATGGTTAAACAAAGTCCTTACTCTTTACTTGAATGATCCTAGCCAATATTTCTCATTTCAGATTGGTTGTATTCTGACAATTATTATTTCCATTACATTTTTGGATAATACTAATACCCCTAGTAGAGGGCCAATTGGACAGGACTACACAACGGTTTTGAGCCATTTCCAAAGTTGACTATGATTCAGCATGCCATCTCCCAGAAGACAGTGGATGTATTTTGAGAACAAGGTTCTTTGTCTTCCAGGTCTCCTCTTCCCATAATTTATTTATTTCTTCCACACATGCACATTACAGTTAAACTAACATATCAAAAAATAGTACAGTAAACTGTTAAACGACATTGTGGAGGAGGACTGGGAAATAAGCATTGAGCCTGTCGAGTCCCAGACTCCAAATTACAAAATTGAAAAAGCATACCATCCTCCCATTCCACAATGCGATGGCCACAGAGCAAAAAGGAAGAATGGTATGGAACACTAATTGATATAAAAATAATGATTGAATTGATTTTACATGAAGATTAAAACAACTTTTTATTTAAATGTAATATTTATGAATTCTGATCTTGTTTCTTAACATAATCAGCAATGAGAGCATTTTTATATGAATATTTGAAAGACTTCATATTACTATTCATTTTAATATATTTAGGTATATCATTCCAGGTCTGACACCTTGGAAATAGATTTATTGCAAAATTCAAGTTTACCCTTTGGAAATTCAAAATTAGAAGCATTTCTAGTGATATAATGCTTTGGGACATACAATGCATACTCCTTAGCAGGCTCCCCATCAGGCATGCGCAGTACATGTCCAAGGAATTTCAATTAACAACTCCTGGCACTCTCGACAAGGGGCACAGTCTCCGTATGATTGGTATCATTTGGTACTCTATCAATCCTATTGATCGTTTTAAAAACCACGCCCAAAATGGCTATAGACACAATGATCGGGTGTGAGAAAGTGGATGGCCCTATCTATGGAGCTGAATGCTCACTTTTTGTATTCAACCCTTGTCTTCCTAAGGGGGATGGTTACCCCCAATAGATGATCGGTGATTGCACCAAAATGCAAAACAAAGCAACCTGATCATTCAGGTAAAAAAAAAATAATAACAAATTAAATCGTCATTTTGAAAAAGCCAAGGATATTGACACGATGATCGTGTCAATAGTCTCGCCCAAAATGGCTATAGACCTGATGATCGTGTCAATAACCTTGCTAAAAATGGCTATAGACACAATGATCGTGTCAATAACTTAGCCCAAAATGGTTATAGACACAATGACGGAGCCGATGCTCAAGAGGATAGCAACAAAAATAGTGGCAGGAGGGAGGTGACTTGCATTGGTAATATTACAACTTTGCTCCCCATTATTTTCTTCCTCTTGTTTGTTTTACTCCTCTCTTTTGGTCTGCCATGGACCAAAAAACAAACAGGCAACATCAAGTTCACATTCTGAATAACATCAGCAACTCTCCCGGTTGTAATATTACCCATTAATGCAAGTCACCTTCCTCCTTCCACTATTTTTGTTGCCATCCAGATGAGCCTCAGTGAGCATCGGCTCCATAGATAGGGCCATTCACTTTATCACACCCGATCATCGTGTCTATAGCCATTTTAGGCGAGGTTATTGAAACAATCATTGTGTCTATAGCCACTTCATTTTGAACTTACAGAACATGATATATTTTGTTTCCTTCATTTATTAACAAAAATCCAATGAAATTCTGGCATTTAGATCTTTTATAACAATTTTTTGAAAAAGTGGCCATAACACCTTCCCCAAGCAAGACATGTTATGAAAAAGGCTCAGGAAGACAAGGGTTAACAAGGTGAAAATAAAAAAATTGTGACTATTATTTTTTACAAATTATTATTTTAATCTTAATTAAAGTAAAATATCATGCCAAACAAGCAAAACTGAATTTAATTCTAACAATAAAATACTGTTGGAATTATTGATGAATAAGCATGTCCTTAATTTATCTGAACTTTCAGCAATATGGAACACAGTTTTGGTTACCATGGATACATACACATATTAATTGTACATCATCTATTAATCATGCCCCAACGTGTGTTTATCACACATAAATATTGTATGTGCTTCACAAATACTAGGATGTAAAACAGCGGGTGAACATCACTTATTATAGATCTTGATAGAGTACTCACAAATGTGTGAGAATGAAATGTTTGCTAACTGTAAGGCACAATGAGGCAGAAAATAGGGAAATAAATGATAAAACAGGAGACCATACAAGCCCAAAACCAAGGGGGGGGGGGTTAAGGAGCAAACACATTCCCTTGTGAGTCAAGCCAGAAACCTTAACCCAAATATAACTCAAGGACTGTAAAAGTCTGAAAAGTAATTTTTTTTGGCAAAAACGTAGTTTTGTTGTTAAAAACTACTTTGCCTATTATCCCATGAAAACCTTTTGTTTTCCTTGTCACTTTTTGAAATCGAGTAAAATAAGGTGTGAATCAAACAAACTTTCTTGAGTTAGCCCTCCCCATATGAAGCCTAAAACAAGTTTTGGTCATAAAAGGTGAAGTAAAATCCAGTAGTCCAATTGAATATCAGAATGCAAGACTGACCAAAGTCCACTTTTTTCACAAATGAGTTATAGACAGGAGAGACCTCTTTATGGCTAGGGCTACCTTGTGCATGGAGGGCTAAAATGAATCCACACCACAAGTGACCCCAAAAGTCCTTTTATGTATTCAAAAGTTGTCAAAATTCATGGTCTTTGGGCAGTGTTGCATACGCATGTTGTTTTATTGAACGTTTAATAAGTAGACAAAACCATGTTCTTGACAGGAGGAAATTGGAAGATAATTGGTGTTAGGTGTAGGTTCTGTGACTTCTGTCTATACTGCTTAGAAAACATGCAAAAATCTCGATTATTTCAAAATGGCGGTCGAAAAACCTATTTAAGGAAAAGTTCTGCAACAAATATATGAAAATACTGTTTTTCCGACTGATTTTTTCAATGAAATTGGGCTCAGACAAGCAGACCATAAGCACAGATGCAGTGCTGTACAAAAAATTGATCCAGATGTACAGATGGATCTCACCCACTTTTACATAAAAAAATTATAATTAAGCACATATGAATGGGTTGATGTGAATGGGTTGATGTTGTATATAAGGACACATATGCATATAAGTCTGACCCAAGTCCACTGTCTAAAATGACCCCCTGCAAAGCATTGCAAGCACAAATACGCTGCGGGTGATACAAATACCCTTTAGCTAGGTTGTGATGATTGATTGATTGATTGATTGCTAAAGGGTGATGGTATCACCCGCACACTAGGTTCTCTGCTCAGTGAGTACATTTTTCTGGTTGTCAAGATTTAATTCATACTTATTTGTTACCAACCCAGGTGAATGAGAGTAAACAAATTCATACTAAGTGTCATATTATTCTGGTAATATGTAATTAAATTTTTTTAAAAGATTATGTAGTCAGACTCAAAAGGTGAGGCACTTGATATTATACCTTAACATGAGTTACAAAATCACTATAACCAGTGTTCAACTGCATGAAGCTATAATGTATAGATATGGGGGCCCCCCCCCCCCCCCCCCCCCACTGACAACAAAAAAGGGGGAATAGAAATAAATATAAGGAAAATGTAGTCACATGTCTTAACAATAGTCAGAATCTGATGGGGACCCTGTATAACATGTCAGGACAAGGGCCTGCTCAAGGGCTCCATAAAGGGATCCGGGGCAAATCCCCAAAGCCATATACAACAACAAACACCATTTCAGAGTGGACAGAAGTACATTTTCTAAGTAAAGTAATTTTGAGAAAAAAACTGCTGGTGTTTGAAGACTACTATGTTTATCTGGCATATGTTTAATGTTGAATCTGTCAAAAATGGTCTGGAGATGATAAAATTTCATGTGAATATATATAAGAATACAAATTAAGCTAAAAACCTGAAATTTACATGACAAAAGCTAAAGGTAAAATGTCAAGATATTTATCATAGAGATTGTAAACAGCACTCTCCCCATCAAGGTTTTTAAAATGTGCAAAACAATATTTGTTATGATCAAGAAGAATGAGCCAGATGAACAAAATATTGATTTTGAGTTATGGTGCAAAAATGGAAGAAAATTCTGTTGTTTTTCATTGTGAAGTTCAAAGAATTGGTGAATGTCTGGACCCAGATGACTAATGATGGGGTATTTAATCACAATCTGTGAAGCATTTTTAATACACAAACAGGTTGTTGATAAAAATCAGAATTGGAATTGCTGACTTTGGGCTTTGTGCCTTGACCTTGATCATGTCACATTAAGTTTCATGAAATAATATTCTAAATTGCAGTTGCTAAGGTTACGATCGCATAGAACTATACTATACACTATACGGGCATATTTTTCCTATCTGTAGGACCTTTTTTCTGTGATACTATCCACAATATAAACCCATCATCTCTGTACTGTTTATATATACATGAAGCCATTTCAAAAGCCCCCTGATCTTACTCCAAAAATGAAATATTGCTTTCAAGGGTGAGATCAGTACACTGGCTAACATTAGTGATTATGGATTTACATTGTGGATAGTATCAAGTGTATCATGAAAAATAAAGGTCCTATAGATTGGACAAACGTGCCCGTATAGTATAGTATATTTCTATGTGATCGCAGCCTAACAATTATAAAAAAAAAAGACAATTGTAACCTGTATTAATCCTATAATTAAGGTATTACACCACTCAAATGAGTGTCTAAATGACATAAGAGAGCTCCAGCTGAATGGTGCGTGGGGATTATGATTATTGATTTGAACATAGAACCAGTGAAATATATTGGATACTAACAGGCCATATAAATATAACAAAATACATAAGCTCCTGATGTACATTGAAAGTACTTTCCGCATGCAGAGTTATTCCATGAAAATAATCTTCAATGAATAGTGAATCAGCTAGCAATGAACTAGTAACCTAGTAACATAGGGTTTCATGGCAACTAATTGCATAATTGATAGTTCCACTGATTAAAAAAGTCTTAATGCATTGCCATTAAGTGTACGTTGTTAATTAAAGAGGCATTTTTTTTTAAATAGCTAACTTTGGATTTCATTTAGATGCCTTTGATATTACTTGAACATCAGAAACCTGCAAGGAAAAGGCTTGTTTTTATTGGTAGATGAATGCTGAGATAATCAACAAGACTGTAAAAGAAAATATGAAAAGTCGTTGAACTAAATATGCACACTCAAGGAAAACATATGTGGATTCATAGCTTTTTCAACATTAACACAGAGGTAGGTCTGTACATTATACTATATAATATAGCTCGTCAGTACACAAAATTAAACAAAGTCCTTACTCTTTACTTGAATGATCCTAGCCAATATTTCTCATTTCAGATTGGTTGTATTCTGACAATTATTATTTCCATTACATTTTTGGATAATACTAATACCCCTAGTAGAGGGCCAATTGGACAGGACTACACAACGGTTTTGAGCCATTTCCAAAGTTGACTATGATTCAGCATGCCATCTCCCAGAAGACAGTGGATGTATTTTGAGAACAAGGTTCTTTGTCTTCCAGGTCTCCTCTTCCCATAATTTATTTATTTCTTCCACACATGCACATTACAGTTAAACTAACATATCAAAAAATAGTACAGTAAACTGTTAAACGACATTGTGGAGGAGGACTGGGAAATAAGCATTGAGCCTGTCGAGTCCCAGACTCCAAATTACAAAATTGAAAAAGCATACCATCCTCCCATTCCACAATGCGATGGCCACAGAGCAAAAAGGAAGAATGGTATGGTTCACTAATTGATATAAAAATAATGATTGAATTGATTTTACATGAAGATTAA
>JXSR01S072380.1:112059-123574 GCA_000969725.1 Ophiothrix spiculata
ACGCCACTGGTATTAATGCAAATCCTTTTACCTCTTTTTATGAATGGAGAGAGCAAAAACTTATAATGAGGTGCCCTGGCTCTAAAAGTCTACTATAGAGAGTCCAATAAATACAGTATATCATTTACTTAGTTCACTAATTTGGCACGATTATCATGCTTTTAGGACTATCTTATTTTATTCATTTTAGTCAGACAGTTAAGGGAAAAAAGACAAATGACATAATTTGTCATTTGTCTTACTTCTTGTTAAAACATTTCTAAGTTAGAAACTTTTTATGGTTTTAAAACATCCCGGTAATCACTTTTGTTGATTGTATTATTTTAGCATGTAAAAATACTTGAGTAAATAACATCCAGGAAATAATTTCTATCCTGCAATATAAGTATTTTGTGGCCATAAACCAAATCCTGAAATCAGATAATAAACCTGTTTGTTTTTGTATGATGTGAATTGGAAATATTTTGTGAGCTTGCTAATATGCAGTGTTTTGCTATGTTTAAACTAGCTCACAAAAACTATTTCTCTCTATATTGCTTTTATACTTCCACTTCTACCATAATTTATAAATTATAAATACTTTTAATTATTTATAAATTAACACATAAAAGTGTACTGTTGATGCAAGTGGTGTATCCAGAACTGTTTCTAAGGATGGGCAAGAGGCTGAAAAATTATTGGCAGACAAAAAATGGTACGTCTAAATGTTTTCCCTGTAATTTTTCAAAACTGACAAGCAATAATAAAGATAATACAACTGCAAAAGCACAAGCATGTACCAAATGCATTTACCAAAACAAATTATCTTGTTTTTAGAATGCAACTTTACTTTTCCTAATTTTACTTTATTTTATTAGTCCCCTAATTTTACTCTCTTGACTTCAAAATTCTTCTTCAAAATTTTCAAGGGTGGGCAAATCTCTCACTTTGCCCTCCCTTTGATGTGCCACTGATTGATGCCTGTCCATTGATAAAAGCTCTATGCCAGCATTTTATTTAATATCTGTATACAGGACCCCATTGAACTGGAAGCTACAATGCTTTAATTTTGGTGTGTTATCTATGCATATGCCATACCAAGAAATGACAAAACAGTACATTTTTATGCTGAGACTTATTATGTTTTCACATTTTCTCTTGCTTCCTAATACTGTAGGACTGTAAGGAATATGCTCCATTATAAATCAACAAAACTCTTGATTATCACCCAACGCCCGGATTATATTCTTCCTAAATTAGTAGCAGAAAGAGCACTGACAAAAAATGATGAAGAAGAGATTTATAATATTCATTCATGCAAGAATCAGATGGAAGCATTGTTAAACAAACTGGTCATATCTCCATCAGTTCAATCATATTATATCTTGAAGAGAGTCATTGAAGAGCTACAACAAGATCTTTGTGAAGTAGTAGAAGAAATAGAGCAGATTATCAGAGGTAAGACTAATTTAATTAGTTTTAGATAAATAGAAACAAAATAAAATGAAACAAAGAAACAATTTAATTTTAGTTCATAAGCTAACCCTAACTCACACAGCTCTTAAATATTGTAAAATTTATTGCATCTGCTCATACTTGGATCTATGCGCACTGAACAACTTGTCAATTTAGCCTTCCACATTTCCTTCATATCTGTTCAGACTTTAAAATCTTTTTGTGAGTACATTTTCCAGGTCTTTTTCTGACAAACAACTTGACCAACATGACAAGGTGCTTGCTAGTAAGAACATAAAATACACCATGTTAACATATATAATTATGTAATTGTATATATGAAAATGTTTTACACTATCTATCTATCTGTCTATCTATCTAATCTATACACATATATTATACATAACAAATAGGTTCTTGCAAAGTGTCCCCAGTATGAACAAGGTTTCATTATTATTGATATAGTGTGGTCGGGGCTTTATCATTATCACAACAATGTGACTAGGGCTTTTCATTTCATTATCTATCCCTTAAATATCATTAACATCAGTCATTTCATTAAGAAGATATTCCAAGAAAACCAATTTTTGCATGTGCTGGAAACAAAGGTGTACCAGCACTCAGGGCCGCCGTTAGAAATTACAGGCCCGGGGACAAATCTTAGTCATGAAATCTTAGTAGATGAAAAGTGTGGCCATCTGGTTTGCGCACAAGAAATAGGGGGTCATTCGGACACATTATAAATAAAAATTAGGTCATGCTGGTTTTAAGATTTCAAAATAGGGGTGATTGAGGTAATAACCTTGGACACAATCAGAAAAGTCCTTTTTCGAGTTTGAATTGCTATAAAATTACACATTTTTGTAAAATATGTGTGCGTAGCATACAAAGATTAGGAAATTAGGCATCCAAATTGCCCTAAATATTGAAAAATATTTAATAAATATTTGATTGATTAAAAGATTGCGTTTTTGTTCACTCATTTATACCCGCATATTCTTGTCAAGTTCCTTCGCAATCATTCCTGTGACCATATCAGGGTACCGTAGTAGGCCTATGCATGGACATTTTTAAAGAAAATGTTGATGTTAAGGGAATTCAGATGGACATGATGCATGGATAGTAAGGCCCGGTGCAGACTCCACTATCGTATAGAATATTTTGCTTAGAATATTCTATGCTGATGACAAAATGACGTAGGTCATCGAATAAAATTGTGTGTTTTATTTGGTCACTTTAATGAGAGGGTTAGTGATAAAACATTAGAAAGTTGGATTAGGTCTTCTCATTGAGCAATGTTTCATACAACTCGTATAAAAACCCATTGGGCAGGGGTTAGTAAGGCATGATGCGAGAGTCCTGATATCTTCTTTTGGAACTTAAGGAAATAGTACTTGACTTTGTAAACTATAAATTACAACTGAGGTTTTAATACCTAAATTTCAACAATAGATCATTGATCCATCCTTCGACTCGGATACCCTATATCGTATACTAACCCGCTATACCACAGAGTCTAATCTGTACCATTTCAGCCTAAATTGAAGCAAACTGAAGCGTCTGCGATAGCCTAAAGTAATTCATAGATTTATCAAAGGCTCGGTATTTGTATTGTTGTAGATTCTACAGTTAAAGGACATGGGCAATATGCTCGATATTAAGTATGATTCCATAGCATGATGCTGCAGTGTTTATTTTTCTATCTATGTCACTTTTTAGCACTCAAGATTCACAGCCATACAACAAAACTGGGGCAATATACACGGGAGTGCAAATCCAGATGAAAATGCATCTCCGTAAACCGCTTTGCAGAAGACTGTGGCTACATGGGCGTCAGATCTGGATCTGCTGCACAGCACTCAGTGCACGCGTACGTGAAAGCGGTCTATGGAGATGCGGATCTCGGAGATGCGCATCTCCTAGATGTGTTTGCATCTGGATCAGCACTCCCAGTAGATTGCCCCTCTGTCACACATGTTAGACTAACAAAGGCCTGGACTAACATATGTGACAGCCATACAGCAATACTGTCACACATGTTGTGTTAAACAGTCTAACCTTCATATAAACAGGAATAATAGTACTTTTCCATGTGTTCCATCTTCCAGAATGCAGACCAGGCTAGGGCTATACTTCTAGTAAGATCTTTGTAACTAAAAGCAAGCGTACAACCCAGATATTCAAAGTCGGAGACGTATGCTTGATGCATGTTAACAGTCATAATTATACTCTGTTTTGGGCACACTGATGACAAGGCATATATGTCTTCAGCTAGTTATTTTCGTCTCAGACTGTGCCTGTGGTCAGGCGATATTGTCGGCAAAATCCAAGTCATCTAAGACTTTTGATAGATGTCTCCTACATTGCTGTGGATACACCAACACTCCTGAGTCAGTATCCTCAGTTGCCTTTTCTAGCATATAGTCGATAAGCACAATGAAAAGAAAGGGAACTAAGACATCTCCCTGCAATTATACTCCTGTTGTAACTGAGAAAGGCTCTGAGATGTTCCCATCCACGATAACAAACCTTTCCGAGTTATCATACAAAACGCCTGTAGCCTTCACCAATCTGTCAGGGATTCCGTAGTTATGCAGAACTGAGAACATGACCTTTCTGTTGATGGAGTCAAAGGCTTTCTTGAAATCAATGAAGGTGATGGTAAAAAGGAGTTGTTGACCCCAGAAAGCCATGATTCTTCTCAAGATATGGACTTGCTGTGCACACCTTCTGCCATGATGAAATCCAGTCCTGAGTTTGAGTTCCACATGATCTTGAATTCTAGTCAACAAAATCTTGTTATAGACTTTAGCGGCTATGGACATTAGGGTGATTCCTCTGTAGTTGTTCATACAGCTAAGATCTCCTATGGTCCAGTACTCGGGAGATGTAAGATACTTGAAGATTTTGACACAGAACTTTTTTTTGTCAGAAAGAGCTGATCTTTTATTTTCCTTATTTTAAATAATTACTGAGGATGACCTACAACATAACTTCGCCACCACTCTGGTATGCTTCAGATGGTCCACACCAGCTGCCCAGTTGTTTTGCATTCCTTGAACTGCTTTTCTTGTTTCTTCAAGGGTTGGCAGGTTTTGGCAATTGGAAAGATCCTACATATAGATGGCAGGTGAAGGTAGCTCAGATTTTTAGTGATCAATTGTCATTGCTGAGAAGAGCACTGCAGTACAGAATAACTACAGTTCGTACATGCCTCGATTCAGTTCTGAATGTTAACCCTTAAAAAAAGATCTTTCAAATAGCATGAAAATAATAGGGCCAAATATTTCAAAACAAGCAATATGCTAACCTGATAATTTGGACTTGCAGTGGTCTTCATTTTAAAATTAAGACTGGCACAGTGTTGGACTGGTGCAATGCTTTTCATTTCAGACTGAAGCAACTTCAGTATGTCTTCAGCTGAAACTATTTCAGGTCTGCGGGCCATTACTACTCATCTCCCTCATAATCTGCCTTTGCACACCTGATTCATTATATCCTACAGCCTCCTACAAATTTATCATGTCTCTAGGACAACATGTGTTTTTTACTTGTTAATTGCTTGCTTCATTTATCACATCCAGACAATCACAAGGGAATTATATAAGAAGCAAATTTTGTTTGCCCAAAACTGTCCCAAGCTTGTTATCATGGATTAAAATTAGTAACCTGTGATGAGGTGAGATATCACTGGGTACCCAAGTCAGACCAATTATTTCATAACATTTTTTAGATAAGGTCAACTACTCCCAGATCCTTGTCTGGATGAAATCCAAATGTTGTATTGCCTTAGTCCATTTAATCTATAACTTGACCTGATAATTTCCAAGACAAACCCCAGTGTCACCTATATGATATTAATTGTCTTACATGTGCCAGTTTCTGTTGTCAAACATGGTCGAACATAGTTTTCCTAGTATGTAGAAATGTTTCTATTATCATGACTAAACATCAGGTTTGTTTACATAGTGCAAGTTGCATTTGATAAAAGTTTGACAAAATAATGTGTTTCATTTACTACATTTCAGTAGTAAATGCAGCTTGTCATGTTTGTTTGTGACGGTCAACATTTCCAGGCCTATAAATTGATCTCACATGTGTTTCTGGTATCTCTATAACATAATAGAGTATATTGACCTCTCCTAATAAAGAAAATTTGTATGTAATAATTGTTCTGATTAGGAACCTTTGCCAGTGGCAATGCAAAATAACCTTGTCTTGGAGCTAAAAACTGTGATAGTATCCTAATTAAAATTTGTTATAACAAGCCCTATCTCGACACACTTTTGGGCAAAAAATAGTACTCCCTTGATGATATGCTAGTGGTTGTGTGCTAAGTGTGTTATAGAATTTGCCCAGCTGGCTCATTCTATAACACATACTTATTCACTTTTCTTTGTCCAGTTTAAACTCAAGGCAAAAAAATCTGATCTACTGACCATCAATTTTACCCATTTTCTTTTGAGCCTAAGGTGAACATATTTAACAGTAAAGAACAAACAGAATGACATGCACAAGCACCGGGTTGCTTTAAGGTCTTTTGATTGCATCAGATGATTGAAGCTAAAACAGACAAATTCAGTGAAAATTGTCAAGATTTAATTTTTGACCTATATATCAATATGCACATAATATTTTGTTATTATTATGTTTGACAAGGGTCATGAACATTTGCATTTAAATTACTTGTATTTCAGAACCAAGATGTATTGAAAGGAATGGATTTGAGGCAACTTATGTGACTAAAGTCTCTCTTCATGTCACATGGGAGGGAAGTGTCCTGAACTTACAAATTGTAGGAGCTAAACTACAAATTCTGAAAGGCGCTATTCCAAAAGGGGAAACTATTCTAGTGACATTATCTTTAGCAGATGATGAAGACGTCCCCCCTCTTGATGATGATCATTCACTGATATGTCCTATTGTGAAGTGTGAACCAGAAGGACAAGAGTTTTTAAGACCTGTGATTTTGTCCCTACCTTCATGTGCTGTAGGAGAGGGTCAGGTGACAATATGGACTAAGTCATCACAAACAGGAGGTAAGAAAATGTTCTGAAAATATAATTAAGGAGTTTCAACTAGCAAAGAAGAGGGAAAAGAAATTTGAATGGAAGTAGAATAGCATTATCTGCTTTCCTCAGGTGTGCCATAATATTTAAACCATATCAGATCCATTTCTTGCCTAAAAATACCGGGACAGTCGAGAAAGCACTAAATTCTGTCAATTTCCACCACTCACAATTGTGATATTTTAGACATTCTGAAAGATTCCCAGGGGCACTTGAGTATAATGCTGCAGGCATAGCCTGACCAAAAAAAGGGTGAATTAGGGTTGTTTTTGAGGACAAAAGAGTGTTACTAAAACGGCAACAGTAAATTCCCAATTTAGGGTTTGAATGGTTGAAAAATTGTATATTTTGGCTTCAGAAACAATCACCCTTTAGGGGATGTTTTGAAAAACTGTGGTCATGCTATGTCTGGAACATTATACTTGACACAAAAACAACCACCCTTTAGTAACTCATAAGCATTGGACATCTCAAATTTTAAACATGTTTTACTCCATGTATATTAAGTATGTTACAATGCCCAAACCTTCTAACAAATATGCTTGCATTTTTGAAAAAAATGAGAAAGAGTGTCAATTTGTAATTACTGTTGGAGCCCAAAAAGTAATTACATCACGGAAGTATATGGGGATATTGGAAATGCTTAAACACTTGTAACTTAAAAACGAATAGTCCAAATCAAGTCAATTTTTCAGCGTATATTTATGTTACACTCTTCTTTTTAGTTTGCTAGAAACAAGGGGAGGTTTTCATCACATCAGAATCATGAATTCCACCTTTAAATAAACAATTTAACATAACATAGAATTCACAATTTTATTTGAAGATGAATGGAAGAAGACACTCCTGGATGAAGAACCCACAACAGAGAAGACAGTCACAATTGAACTGCACCATTTTACCAAAAACACTGCTTCATCAAATGCACCATTTGAAAGAAACATTATTGCATATCAAAACCCACCAAGAGTAGACCAGAAAAGTATAGTTTTTCTCCATGTTTATATTGTACCACCACACTTTACAGAAGTAAGATTATATACAGGGTGTATAAGAATTAACTTAACAGGTCTAATTTCAAAATTGGTCAAATATTGCTTACAACCTTTATAAAACTATAGTTTAACCATCTCCAATGCATAGTTCTGTAAAGGTCATTACAGGGTCACATGTTTGTCCTATGGGAGTCAAAAAAAAATCAAAAATGGCCAAAAGAAATATATTGCTTAGTTTGAGAATAAACATTTTGAATCTCTACCATCTTCCACTTGGTTTGGCCACCAAATATTGTATATGTTTTGCATAAAAACAACAAAACACAAGAGAAAATAAGTATTGACTTCATGTAAATGAATAAGAAACTTCCATCATATACTCTTGAACACTTAATTCATATGAAAAAGGTCAGTACAATAATATGCCATTTGGGCATGATTTACATCATTTAGGGGTGTAATTTGTTATAAACAATTGTGCCATTTGTGTCCAATATTCAGGTGCTGTGACAAGAATGAGAACCAATTTAGTAAGTGAATGGGTGAAAAGGCTGTGGCAATTTCCTTAAAGTTACATAATTCGGGATATAATACACCCAGATTTTTTATAATGATCATCCATCATTGGAATTAATTCATTCTTATTATTTCCTCTGTATTTCAGATGATTGAAGAAGATGAAAGAAACAGCAAAAGATGCTTAATGCCTACATATATGTGTCTTGAACCTAATCAAAAGAATGTCAATATTTTAGTAAAAGACATATTGCCAAAAGAAAGTTGGGACCCCTCAGAGATTACCAAGGTAAGAATTAACAATCTTCCGGGACAATCTTACGGGGCAAGATAGGGTTGGAGGGCCCAAAATTATTGCATATTATCATTGGGAGAAAAAATACATTTCTACTGCTTTTTGGTTGACCAAAATTGTTGCTTCCATTCAAAAGTTATGGTCAAAAATGTAACTTTGTAAAGCAATATGCTTATTTTATTTCTCTTGCTTGTAAAACATACCTTTCACATCATAGATTGCAGATAAATCAAAAGCAATTTGGAGTTTGCGGGTTGCATTAGATCTCCTAAAAAGACCAATTTTAAAAATTCAACTATAGAGGGCAGTATTTTTTGTTGTCGACAACAATAATTAAAAAATAAAAGAATATCTCATATTTTGGTATATAGGGTTTGAATTTGACAATGAAACTTTGCATACCGTCATTAATACCACTAATGCTTCAAATGATGCAAAATTCTCAAAATGCTTGGGGGAAAATTTGGGGATGATGCTGAACTTGGCCAATGCCCCTTTAAATGATACTAATGTGCACATGCATTAAAAAATAAACAAAGCAAAAAACAAAAACAAAAGAACAAATAAAAATAATGAACCTATTTAAACAGCTTTAAAACCCTGCACCACAACAACATTTTGGAGGTAGATAGATTATTCTACAAACCGATAACTCAATACCTTAACTGGAGTGATTACAACAATAAGTAGCTATTTATTAGACAATGAAATTATGCCAGCCAAAATCATGCACAGCAAAAATTCCAACAAGCAAATGGCATGTCCCATAAATGAAGTAAAAATAGATAAAATGTTATTTTGCCTTGATTTTCAGAATATTAAGTATAAGTTTGTTCAAATGACAAACCCTGGAAATGACAACCACAGAGGAAAATGTAGATGCCAATTCAGATTCAGTAAAACTAAATTTGAAGGAATCAATGATATAAATGGAAATATAGTAGTCAGTCAGGAAGATAATGAGGATGAAGTAGAAGTCTATTTTGATGTCGACTTGGTACCTGAAGCACAGTCTGCAACTGGCCAAATTACAGGTATGAGAAAGCCAGATTTCTGGAAATATATTTCTTTTCAAATAAGGACATAAGTCATAACTAGGTTGTCTGATAATTTAAGTTTGTCGGTCGCATCACATACTGGTCTATATATTGGCTAGTTCTTTATATCTACCAGGTTACAGACTTCAATTCAGCCTAATTAGCAAGACAAATGAATTGATTTCTTTTTATATGCATTTATTTAAATTTAGTGTTTATTATTTATGTTACCATGCTATATAAAAACACATCACATTCCGATCTACATTGAGCTTTATGTGTAAATTCCCTAAACTTTTTAAATGTTTTCACATACCGATCTGTCACTTAACATCTAAATAAATAACATTATCATATTTTGTTGTTTTGGTAAATTGTTGTATTTACTTTAAAAATGTAAATGTTTTATACGTAATTTGACATCAATCACGACAATTTTTGGGTTCGTAGCTTATATTCATTGGAAATAGTTTCAAATGCATTTTTTCTCAAATGGTGTTTCTACAGAGCAATATGTGATGCGACAGACAAGTAGTATTGACACAGACTGAGTTGAGTTATGTTAAGTAGCTCATACACAATATGTTTTTGACAATTGAATATGCCAGAATAACATCATCCCAACTCCAATAGTTCCCTTCTGTTAATTATATTTATACAAATATAATTGCATACAAATTTCTGAAAATGCTTTCACATCACTAAAATAGCATTTCCATGTCAATATCCTAATCATATTGTCACATTTGACCTTGTTGTTGACTTGTTTAGACATTGTTAGATAATTGTTATAGTACATATTTGCTATATTTAAACAGCCATTACAAGAACATCCCAACTCAATGAGCTCCCCTCTACAACTATATGCTAGGAAACTTATCTAACAATGTCTAACAAAGTCAACTACAAGGTCAAATGTGACACTATGATTGGGATAAAGACATGGAAATGCTTTCTAGTGATTTGAAAGCTTTTTTAGAGATTTATATGCATTTATATTTTACATAACTTAACAGAAGGGAGCTATTGGGGTTGAGATGTTCTTATTCTGGCGTATTCAATTGATCTGTCATCTGGAAAAATTTATTTAGCCTGTTTTAGAGGTTTCAAACCAAACTGACCAACACACAAATCAGGCTAAGGCTTGTTTCAGGATAAAAGTCGTGATAGTAGCTTGTAGCTGTGGCACATGACCTTAGCAATTTTGAACTGTTGTAAAGCAGCCAGACACATTTGCATAATGCCAAAATGGTCTGGTTATGAGAAAAGTTGAATTTTCTCCAAGTCAAATGATGTGTCATTGCAACTATCATGACAAGGTAAACAATATATGGGATTTATGTGCTTGCCCCAATATTTACCAGGTGCAACAGGATGATATTTTTGATGCCACACTGGCCATGTGAGTAACACCACAGACACTCCGAAATCAGCATAACATAATATTTATTCCATTTCTATCAGAACACCTCAGAAACCAAGAAACTTTGATTGCTAAAAAAATCATTTTGAAAAAACATCACAGTTTAAACAGCAGTTTAGAATATTTTATTGAGAAGTGTACATTGTAATGAAAACAGATAACATATTTATTTATTTCCATGATAGGAAAAAGAAAACGTAGGCTTACCAAACCGGAACAACAATCAGAAAAAAATCCTTGTATAACAGGTAATTATACTCGCCTGAAGAAAACCTTTTCACTTTTTCACATCTTTTGTGCCAAGGATAAAGTTCACATGCAACTCAAGTAATGCTTTTGAGCTTGTGGCATTTGACAGTTCTGTTGCTGTGCAACTTGAAGATCAATTTTGATTGGTTTGATGTTCACACATGGTGCAATTTGGTCCTGTCCAGAATGAACAGGTTTTTTTCCAGGCAATTACAATAAAAATTTCAATATAAACTATTATATATATAACTTTACATAACAATATAAGTCACATGATTGGTAAATTGTGCATCTAATGACACTTTTTTATCAAATTAGTCCATTCAATTATGATGTCACAAAACATCTTTACTTTCCATTCTTTATTAAAAAAGGTACATTTACTTCAGTGTTGTAGTCCTCTGGCCTCGAGGAGGCCTTAAGGACATTTTTTGAAGTCCTTGGTCCTCGGACATGAAGGCCTTGGCCTCGGACATGAAGTCCTTGGCCTTGGCCTT
>JXSR01S072391.1:39463-52144 GCA_000969725.1 Ophiothrix spiculata
GATAAATAATGTATTTATATTAATATGCTGCTTTCATGCTAGTGACGTTTTGTAGCTTTGTCGCTGCGAGATGTACATTGTCGCACAGGCAAGCTACATGTCCCTGATATAATTGAAGATGACAAAAATTGTTATACAACAAAATATTTCAAGTTAAATGAATACAACTTTCAAAGCGACAAACTGCAACTATGAGGGGGTATCAAAAAGTTTTAAAGATCACCAAGAAAGAAAGGTGATATATCAATGAACGTTTGTCAGGATGGTCACCAATATGGTGCAAAAATGATATCAATGGCATTTATACTTTCCATACAGGTGTTGATAGATGTTAACAACCTGCCTCCGCTAACCAGATAAGCTGCATGGAGAAATCAAAGATATGAGGCAAGATATTTGGTTAGGGTCTCTTCTTTCTATTGGTACCAAATTTACAAAAATTGGTCAAAATATGAAATCATAATGACATATATGTATAAAGCAGGGCTGACCTGAAAATGTTCATTTTAGTGAAATTTGATGTGGATGTTTTTGGCTAAAAGAGGACCTTGGTCTGTGGACAGTCAGTTTGAAGTGGGGAGAAATGTGTTACTTTGCACAGTGGCTATGTAAAGATAACTTAAGTGTCACATAATAAAATTATGTTCCTGGCTGCATTTCTTCTTTGTGATCTTTAAAACTTTTTAATATTCCCTTGCACAGTGCGCAAGTAGTGTGAAAGCATTCATATTAGCACACCTAGGTATCATGATTACCAAATTCATATCATAGACATTAATTTATGATCATGATCATCGTAACAGAATATTTTATATGACTTTGATGTATTTGTAAACCATCAATTAAATCATAGGCCTATATCAGTTTGGCGGAACTCACAATTCGGATACGTATCTGAATTTAGATACCCCGTATCAAAATTCAGATACCGTATCTGAATTTTGATTAAAAAGAGCTGAAACGGGATATCAGCTGAAATTAATATTCAGCTTAGCCGCGCACTATATAAGTCAATAACATTATCATCATTTGTCTTCTAAATTCTAAGAAAGTTTTTGCCAAATTATTTTGCTGTCTGTGATCAGGAGCTAACAGGACATGTTTAGAAGCTGTTCCGCTGGAATTGCATAGATGGAAATGACATTTTCACAGATACATTTATCATATATGCATGAAAGATGTTCTACATGTACTTGCCAGCTTGTGCTATCGATTTGTTTCCTGCGCAACGACAGGCGTATCAGAATTCAGATACCCCTCCATATCCTAATTCTGATACGGGTATCACAATTTTGATACAAAATGTACGTTGGTATCCGAATTGTGAGTTCCGCCGAACTATTATGTTGATATTATGGTGTATATAATTATGTTTCCAGAAGTTAACATCTTTTAAAAATCAACTCAGCAGGTGTAAAATACTTATGAATAGGTTCAAATATGTATTTTGTATCTTACATTATTGTACATGTGAAATTGTGAGAAACTATTGTTAGAATTTCCGAGATGTTAATTTTAAACTGTTAACAATCATTATTACTATGTTACATGCATTCAAGATCGGGTCGTGCATGCCACTCTTAACACGAGCGTGAATTGCGTGGCAATATGCAAACAAAAGCAACAAATCACGCATTGCCGATGCATGCGTGTGTTAGTGCATCAGTACACAGAACACCTTAACAACAAGCGTCAGCAATAAAAACTCGCGAACAAGTGAAGAACAACCTTGAAATAAAGTCTACACATTGGTTATGAAGAATCACATAGTGGTATGCACGACCCGATCTTTAATGCATGTAACATAGTAATAATGATTGTTAAAACCATGAAGAGCTGTTGTGAGACACAAATAGGCTATGTTGTGTAGATAATACACAGACAGTTTTGTCTTTCTAAATATATACATCTCATTCCAGTGTATTTTGGTTAGCTCATACTTAACCCTACAGCTACCCCTATTTAATCTTGTACCCTTCGACAGGAGTAAGGCTGAATGTACTGAAGATACAGCAGTTAATTTAAGTCATTAATGGTTAGAGGCTAAATAAGGCTCAATGGCAGTCTGTTGAGACCTAGCTTAATAAAGCCCATGATATACTAGCAAGACATAGCTAGCGTGTGGTTTGATTTTAGACGCTTTGAAGATGCTAACTAGACACTAACGAGTTAAGATGATTAGAACTTTCAACCTTAGCGTCTTTGTTAACATCTAGCTCAGCTGCATCTTGCTAGTATATCATATCAGTTCGGCGTAACTCACAATTAGGATACGTATCCGAATTTGGATACTCCGTATCAAAATTCTGATACCCGTATCCGAATTTGGATTAAAATCAGCTGAAACGGGATATCAGCTGAAATTAATATTCAGCTTCGGCGTGCACCATACCGGTATGTATAAAAGTCAATAACATTATCATCATTTGTAATCTAAATTCTAAGAAAGTTTTGGCCAAATTATTTTGCCTTCTGTGATGAGCTATCAGATATATCAGCTATCGCACAGATGGAAATGACATTTCCACAGATAGATTTATTATAAATGCAAGAAAGATGTTCTACATGTACTTGCCAGTTTGCGCTATCGATTTGTTTCCTGCGCCACGACAGGCGTATCAGAATTTGGATACCCCTCCATATCCTAATTCTGATACGGGTATCACAATTTGGATACAAAATGTACGTGGGTATCCGAATTTGGATACGTATCCCAAAATTGTGAGTTCTGCCGAACTGATATTGTAGACTGAAGTGATATCAATTTTATTCAAGATTATAAAGGTCAGTTGAAATATTTATTTATCAACTTGCATTGGTATGTATTATTTTTTTCCATGGCATTGCAAAATAAAACTTGAAGGTGGGCGCTGATTGGAACACGGGTGCAAATGGAATGGATTAGTTGTGTGAAAGTTGCATATAGATCATACATAGTGAGTCTTTCATATATTTCAAGTATTATCATTCAAGTGGCCAGTTTATCTATGTCCATGTTTTTAGCCAGCAAATCTATTGCTAAATATTAATGTTTACTTTACTCTGTATCATTTATAATGAAATGTAAATCATTTTTAAATAAAATTTTGTATATGCACCTTAAGCTTGATCATGATGGCCTGTTACACTGTAGTAGAAATGACACAGATATCATTAAAAAAACATCACAATTTGCTTGTTAAGCTAGGATTCCTTTTATCCGTTTGCGATGCGTTTTGCACTGTAAGGGTACTGGTAGTGGTATCATTTATAGCACATGATTGAATGGAGATGAATGGTATCAGGTTGAAAGCCGAGATTCAATTTTGTCCGTCCGGTTTTAATGCGTTTTCATTTCAGCATCTTCTCTATTTGAAAAGTTTCCGTATGACCAAAACGCATTCAAAACGGATGAATCGCTCCAGGGACCGATTCAAATAAACGCATGGGTTTCCGGATAGCCGCACCGCAAACGTACCGGATAAAAGGAATCACTCTCGTTGAAAACCATTACATCGATTCAAAACACTCCGCATGTGAAACGCATGCAGAATCGCATTGAAAACGGATGGTCAAAATTGAATCTCAGCTTCAACGTAATCCTATTCAATCATATGCTTTAAATTAAACTACTACTAGTACCCTTACAGTGCAAAACGCACCGCATCCGCATCGCAAACGGATAAAAGGAATCCTAGCTTTAATCAAATAGTATCATTATCATTACAGTGTGATGGGCCTTTAGAGACATTTAATGCACACCTGATACGTCACAACATTATTAGTTTGCATGAATGCACTGCGCCACTCCTAGTCAATACTTTTGCCATCATTAAAAGAAATCACAGGAGCCAAAAATGTACCAAAGCAAATTGAGATGTAACTTTGAGTGGTAAGCGCTTATGTTAAGTTTGTGTACTGCATCGCTTGACTCTTAGGCCCTGTATCCTTTGGCTGTTCCCTACTGCCGTATTCCCGCAATTATGCCCAATTGTCGCGCGCCACAGACAATTAACCTTTATTTTGCTTAATGACCGTATCAGTGACCTTGTGTATGGCAGATGTTTCCTGTGTGTATTGCATGGCAATTGGGGACAATTGCGTGCATATGCCACCAGTGAACAGCCAATGGATACAGGGCCTTACGTTACACGTGTAGCCATCAGCATTCACTGTCACTGGAACTAGACCGGTGGTTTTGTGACAATAGCATAAATCAGAGGAACAACAATCCATGCGTTGCGGCAGTGCTTGCATCATTGTAAATCATTTCATCATCATCAGTCTATCACATGCACAAGCCGCAATTCTTGTGACAATGATTCTGGCGTTTCTACAGCTCATGGTCACTGTCCGGTCTCTGACGGATGTCCGGTCGGTGTTATTGTGAAAAACATGCTGAAGATGAAAACGATGGCGTGATGTCTCAGGCGTACATTATACTAGTAAATGTCATTGTTATCTCATCATTTGTGGAGTAGAAACAACCGAGGGTGCATCTGCCCTAGACTGATTTGTTTCCATGAAAGATGCATTGTCCTTATCATGATCCACCTCTGTACAAGGTTGCCAGTTTATAGGTAAAACTAATAACCACTCACTATTATTTAGCACAAGTGCAATGTTTGTATAGTAAAATATGTGTGTATTATATGCCAAAGTTGTATACATATAGCTCACTTATAGGTTATAGATGTGCATATTTTGTCTTGGTGGTGTTTCAATGTAATCGGGTATATCGAAAATTGAAAAGTATTACTAACAGAAAAGCCAGAAAACTATTAAACTTGATGTTATAATATACGTAATTTTTGTGTTCAATAGTGTTTATATTTCTGTATTTGGAAGCTGACCATCCATGTGTTCTGGTTATAGATTAATAACTGTGTATTTCTTGCCGCGAGTGAAATTGTACAATAATGCACTGCATTCTGAAGTTAAAAGACTTCAGCACAAGGTGCATTGGTTCTGTACAATTTCACAAGCGACAAGTAAACAGCAGCTATTAATCTAATTCATACACGACAATGATTAGAATATAATTTTGAAAACATAAAATAAACATGACATAATAATTTGTCTATTTCTGCAAAACAGAAATACAACCATCCATCCAAGATTCCATCGTCCAATCATAATTTAGTTTTGCCTTTTTTTTTAAAATGAAAGTTGGCAATAACACGCATGAGCATATTACGCAACACAACAAACTACACAATACGTAGAGTGCATCTGAACAAGAAGCGATATGGTCAAAAAAGTGCTGGATTACTGGAATATGTAGTTTATAAAAATAAATATCGAATAGTATACAAATATTGACTGCTTTGAGGGGCATGGTTTAAATTATTTTCCCGAGGTGATCTCAAAACCATGAATATGCCCGAAGCAAAGCTGAGGGCATATTCATGGTTTTGAGATCACCGAGGGGGAAATAATTTTAACCATGCCCCGAACTAAAAGCAGTCAATATTCGTTTTATATACCGAATATATAGATTTTCGTCATCTGGTTGGTTAAATATGATTTACGATATTTCTCTTTTCAATGCTGACCGCTTTAAACCTGGTCTATATCTTAAACCTCTTGTGCATACTGGCCTAAAACATTACAATTAAAAAGTTTTGATGTAAATATATCAAATTTATTTGGATTTCTTAGTTAACATATACCTTTTAACATTATGTTACAGTTACATGATAGAAAATTATACATTATTGGAATGCCCAGCTTTACTATCGATGACTTCTGCAAGTTTTTCACGCGAGTCACTTCAGTTTTGTCGCAACGTGACATCAAAACTGTTCACTTTCGAGTAATCTTAGCTGCAAGCAAATAAATCTATTGATTATGGTATTCCAAGAAAACCCTAACTCCACTGAAACTGTATTGAGTTATAAAGAAGAAACTGAATATCTTTTTACAGGATTTGCACAGCCAATATATTATTGGTCCTGATACTTTCCCAATGCTTTCATGATGCATTCCCGATGCATTGTGGTTGAAATTTTAGAGAATTTATTGGTGATTGGTTGTAACCCTGAAAATTGATGCCAAAAATTTAGTTTCTAGCAGATTTTTTTTGAAATTTTAGATGTTTTTTGAGAGTGATTGGATAAATATGAGGGATGGGGCAGGGAACATATTTATATTGAGTCAACTGTAATGTTTACATCTGGAATGCTTTGGGAGAGCATTAGTGTGACAAGACCCTAAAGCATTGGTGCGATGCTGGGAGAATATCTTGACAAATTGTTCATGAAAAAAACCCAAAACATTATTAGGTGCATCTCGAGAAGCATTTAATTTTTGGGAATATCGAAAGGTACCTTAAGGGTCCCAATATCAAACTCGATTTTTGGTCTGAAAGCTGAGATTTTAAGCTTTGAAATGACACCTTACTTTTGGTTATTGGATGTTCGATTGCAAAATTACATCCAAATTGGCAAAAGGCATCAGGCTGATTCGGAAAACTATAATTCTGAGAAAATTGAGTTTAAAGTGTTTGTACTAAGTAAAACTTGAATGGAGAGAGGATTTTTATCTTATTTTTTAACACATTTTCTCATGTTTTGGATGTTGGAACTTGATTAATATGATAGAATACATTTCAAAAGTAGCGTTTTTGATGAAATTAGAAATTCGAACTTGGACATGATTTTTGACTATGCTCAGCTTCAATGGCCCTTATCTCGTAATTTACTATGCTGACATATATTATGGCACATTATCCTGATCAGATATACACAGTTACTTTCTTGAAGAAGTGTTTTCCTTTACAGAATTTCAGGCTAGGTTTATTAATCTTCTTTTTTTTTTGTTCTCTTGACATTGCTTAGATTTATCCTGTCTATGCCATGCAATCTTGATCAAAATTGACACAGTTATTGTTGCTGAGCAAGCTTCATTTTCTTTGCCCGACTTTTGCGACTAGGTTTGGATTTCTTTTTAGGTTTCTTCTTTCTCTTGTCCCGTTTTCTCTTCTGTCCCATTTTACCAGATCTGTTTGGAAAAAAAAAGAGATGAGAAATAACAATTCTACTGGTATTGCAACACTAAGTGTTATTACAGTATCACAGACATAATAACTATACGAACCAAGGGATTGTGGCAAAATGGTCCTTTAACTTGAATTTCTGAAACTCAAACTTTCAAATGATAACCCTTGACCTCTCCTGTATTTAATGGAATTGTTATTTTTTTTTATGACAACACATAAACAAGGCATTAGCAGAACATTAACAAGTATTAACAAGTGAAATGCTGACTACTTGACGCCAAGATAGTGGGCACCTCCTGATTTAACCACTTCACTCCTAAGCAGTGTATTTTATCGACACAAGTCTGTACTGGGGGTAGTCCAGGTCACACACAGCACAACAACTATACCCACTATTGCACAGTGAAAATCAAAATATTTGACCTTTTGGCCCTATAACTTTTGATTGATGACACCTGTAAACTCCATTTAAAAAGTCACTTCCAGGTCAGGATTTCCCCTTTATGGACTTACAGGTTTTCATGATGTTTATAAACGTCAGCAGTCTGGAGCACTGGGATGCTGATGATGTTAATAAACGTTACAAGTAGTTAAGTGGTTAAAGCAGTTAGCCTCTTATAAGTCAAGGAGGGAAAGCACCAAAAGGGAAATCCAGCACCCAAAGGGAAATCCAGCAGGGTGTAAGTTTTCAAGAAATTTCCTGAATTCAGGAAATTGTACTGAAAATATCTTGTTTTCAGGAAATTTTGTCCTATATAAAAGATTAAGAAGAGTGGTCTTTTCAAGTAATTTTTAAGACATTTCAGGAAATTTTTACTTAAGTGACTTGCATCCCTGATCCAGCACCCAAAGGGAAATCCAAGCAACCATGATAGCACGAGGAGAATAAAGCTAAAGAATAAAGATTAGTTTCTGCAATATCCTTGCATTTCCACACCTGTTTCTTTTCTTTCTTTCCTTTTCTTATATTTCTTAACTGATGGGTTCTCTTTTATTTGACCTTTGACCCTTACCTGTTATCAATGGCATCTAGAGCATTGGTGAGTGCACTTTGGATTTCTTTGTTGTCTTTACATTTCTTAACTGATTTGTTTTCTTTGATTTGTCCCAAAAGAGTTTTGACCGAGGTAAAATTGGTAGACTGCAACAAAATACATCAAAGACAAAATTAAAATATTATACTTATACTGGCCTATACAATAATACACAAACAAGGGAAATTGGCTTGAAACTGTAAGTCCCTCTCTATTATTCATCTCTTTACACATGTACCCTACTAAATCAATTCAAGCATTTTGCAAATATGACCTTTGACCCTTTTGTCAAATATGACATTTGATCTTTTTTGTCATCTTTTGAAAATAATTCTTAAATTAATTTAAAGAGTATTTATTATCCCTTAATTATGAAAACTCCTGAATACCAAACTTAAATCAAGCAAACACTAGATACTAATGAGAAATCAAAATCTGATTCCTTTTCAAACAGATTTATTTCTTTGAGAACTAACTATACTGCCCAACCACGACAAAAGGACCAAAGTGACATTTTTGGTGAAATTATAGTGTTCTTACTTACAAATGGTACCCTTGACCATTTCTATCTGATATTGTCCTGTGAGAAACATTTAGCTATCAAGAGATGCCACTGATTTCATTGAAAAAAACCTGAAAAAGCCATCAATTCTTGAAAGATACTCCAAAAAAGGGCCAAAAATATATGAAAATCTGTAAATTAGAGATAATAAAAAACCTGAAATCATGGTTTGAGCTTCTAAAAAACCTGATTTCAGGTTAAAACCTGAAAAGTGGCATCTCTGCTATCCTACATACAACCACCTAAAATAAACCCTAACCCTAACCCCACTGAATCTCAAGATATCCTATTCCACAAAGTAAAGAATTTCGTCCAAATACGTCATAGACCCAAGTTAGCTATGATCACGAAATTGCTGCCATGGCAGCGCCTGCTCAGTGGTGTGACATACATATAATTGGGCCGGCAAGCGGAAGGTCCCGGGTTCGAATCCAGGTGAAAACCTGTGATTTTTGACTTGCAAATTTCCGAGGAGATAGTTTTTAAACGAAGAAGTGGTCAAAAGCGGTAGGGTTAAAAATGTGAGATTTATGTTCACGTCAATGGTAGCTACAGACAGATTGTCTATATCTCCAATAATCGCACTCCATTTTGTTTGCCCAACTGAGTATCCCAATTCTCACCTTATTCTTCAAATAATGCCCTAGTATGGCATACTCTTTGACAAGCTGCAAGATTTGAATCAGGAACTTGGGTTTGATATCAGCATCCTCACCGCACACACTCTGAAGAGCCTAAATGGAAGAGAGAAATGATTGAAGATGACTCAAAAATTCTTCTGGAGAAAACTCTAGAAATACTTCAGAAAACAATTCTACAAATACTTCTGAAAACAAATCTAGAAATACTTCAGAAATATTTCAGAAAACAATCTAGAAATACTTGTGAAGACATTTTAGAAATATATCAGAAAAAAATTCTAGAAATTATACTTCTTTATACTTCAGAAAACAACTCTAGAAACATTTCTCAAGACAACTGTAATAGAAACACTTTTCATGAAATGAATAAGTGAAATACTTCAATGAGGAGCACTACACATTGCCATTGGAAACAACATGCTTGACAGCCATCAAGCTTTGAAAACTTCAAAATAAAAATTGATTACAACTGCTCATTAATTGATTTTTTAGATGGTTGTTGGTGCTACCATGTTTTCTTTTCTTCAGTTTTAATAATTAGACATGTGAGCAGACATTTATTTAGCACATGTATGAAAAGGCTCAGATTTTGCTCATTTTTTCAACACATTAATGATTCAGGTCAAAGTGAAGAAATATTAACAGGTCATCATGGCCTCACAACATACATGCACCTAATAAGCCATCTCCAAAATAATATTAGTTACCCCCTGCTTGTTCACGAAATATGGCAAATATCTAGGGTCTGGTGCCATATTCCATGAGGCCGACAGGGCCATAAAAACAATTTTATCCTTTTAAATGTACATGAATTCTGTAATCTCATTGGTAAACTTACCATAAATTTTTTTTTCAATCATAAAAGCTTTATAAACAAAGCATGGAAAGCCCCAAGTCACAGCCATGCCGCGCGCTTGGTTGGGTGTGCGCATTTGATCTAGGCGTGTACGCTTGCGTCACGACCAATGCGTAAACGCTGGATTCCATATGCGATACACTCTTACGCAGCAACTTAAATGATGCATGAACACATTTTTAGTTCAATTGATAACGAGCAATATAGTGTTTGTGTACGAGTCACAGAATACAGGATATATTCAGGGTTTGGCTTACTTTTATTTCTGAAAATCATGAATACAGGTTTTGTACTGGATACAATTTTATGGAAAATACCTTTTTACAACTTTTTAAGCACTCGACCTGACAATGTAGTACTTGCCTTGTACATTTCCCTAAGGTCGTTCCAATCAAGCCTGAGCCCAAACATCTGTTGGTGTCTACTCAACACCTCGGTTGTTTTTCACAAGATTTTTTCATTTACCAGTTCAAGTGCCTACAACATATTTGTATCAATGGATACAATTTCATGGAATATATTCTATTAAAACTTCTCATGGTTTATTCAAAGTCTGTTGATATGCATCGCTAGACGTCCATCGATGCGTAATCTCCCTGTATGATTACCACGTGGAAGTGGTGTAAAAGACTACGCATTGATTGATGTCGAGTGATGCCCATCAACACCGCTCTGAATAATCCATTAGGCACTGTTAATCTGACAAGAAGTGTGCTTGCCTTTTATACTTTGGTTATTAGGCCCAATCATCGGTTTGTTCCCACTTACCTCCTCTATTGTCTTCATGAGACTTTTACTTTGCTTAGGCCATGTCTCCTCATCTCCCTGGAAATAGAGAAACAAAGTCAATTGAATTACTTGATCAGCTCAGTAGGTCCTACTAAAAATATTCAATTTTTCCTATAACTAAAAAAACAGTTTTTTAAGTTGGGCTAACATCCATTGGAATAACATTATCAATTATACCACTAATAGATACTTCATTTACCCATTGCCTGGTAGGTGAACATTGATATTTCACACCGCTGACTTACACACACATTGACACATAGCTCATATTGAAGCAGGCATGACTTTAATCAGGCTTGATAGTGTTGTTTTGATACTTAAATCAAGTGTTTCTAGACACTTTTTCAGATGTTTTCCTGAATTCCGTGCTAAGTGATATATCATTTTTATTTTCAGAATATGTTATCATGAAGATGATTTTGTCCATGCACACCCACCTATTTGTACACAAAAATTCTGATATGTTTAAAATGGTTTACAAATTGTTGAAAAACTTGCCGTGCGCTAGCGAGACCTTTTTTTTGCTTGTCACTTTTCAAAAGCTACGTCAAAAAAATTTGGGTGTACTTTTTTTTTCTTGTTAGTCAGGGGTAAACTGATGGTTGTGCCCAACACTCAAAAAATCCTGGGCACGCCACAGTTTACCGATAACATAAATTCATATTGGATACTGATTAACATTATTGTGGTGATTCAGCTTAATATGTCAAATTCAATCTAATAGATATGCTCTATTTGAGGGTTTAAAACGACCTAAGATATTTTGTGTTAACAAGTTTTCCATTGTTCTAAACACCACGTTAAACTAGTTTTAAATCCTTTGCTACATGTTAAAGGTAGGTATTTAGAATTGGTGAACAATTTGCAACTCTTTTTCCATATTTGAATGAAGGGTCATCACCTACATAAAGCAATCGTTAAGTTTCATCTCATATCTTGAGCCAAATTAATGCTACAGGAAAATATGTGTCTGAGAGTGACCCATAGAAACATATTCTGTTGGACGCAGTTGTTGAATTTGGCTTACTCAGTCCTTGTTACTGGAGTGAAACTTACTGTGCGATGTCTATGGAGTGGACCAATATTTCCACAATATTTTATGTTTCCGCTTTGATTCATTAATACTTAACTTACAATAAAGATGAAAGACACATTTTTGAACAATATATCAAAGAAAGGGGTTGATGCAAAAATTAATTTAGCTGAAAATGTAAATTTTGTAGACTTTTTCATTGACCTCCAATGCAATGTTTCACGCCAGTGAGTAACATGGAACAGCCTCAATTGACCAATCAGAGGACAGGATTCTAGTCTGTGACATCAGTGCGTCCAACAGAATAGGATCTTTATTTTTGTTAACAAAATATTCCATTAATTCAGCACTTTTTCGACCAAGTCTCTTCAACGAAACATAATATAGGCGTGAAAATTCACAAGGGTTATGAGAAAAATAAGCGCTTTCATGTGGTATCAAAATCTCAAATTTGATTTTGTGAATGAAAGTGATTGGAACACACACCTTTAATGAAATGAAATATTGGATATCCACACACCTTTAATGAAATGAAATATTGGATATCAATTTTAACTTAAGAATTAAGTTCATAATAAAACTAAATTCACTAAAAGAAAAAGCAATCTTGAAAATAAAACTAGTACAACTTACCACAAACGGTCTATTAGCCAACAATGCTGATAATAAGTGACAAGCTTGAGTCTGAAAATACATAGAATTGAAGCAAACATTTATATTTTAATACCCTGATAATCCTCCAAATACGACACTTCAAAACATTACTGTGATGCATTGGAAGAAATAA